>JAVYIG010000585.1:0-290000 GCA_035222895.1 Strongylocentrotus droebachiensis | reverse complement strand
CAAATTATAATATTTACTCAAAAGTACAATGACTGAGAAATCCAATCATTTTATCCATTACATGAATACATTGATAACAAAGAGGAAAGAGGAATATGCATGGTCACATTATTCATACTTGGTGTCACCTTAAAATCAAAGTCCATTTCTTTATAAATTTACTCTCGGTTTCCTTCAAATTACAATGAAGAATGAAACTAAATGGTGAGTATTTGCCAAGCACTAAATCGTGAACATTAACAATTTGCAGCCTCACATCCTTCTGGTTTCAGCCAAAGTAAGAGCAATGCTACTTTTACAATTTTTATTTACCTAATCCCTTATTTCCTTCAGTATCTGACCTTCTATAAAAAATTTAAAAAATACAATCATACCTATTGCAAGAAAAATTATATTGAGTGGGTCAGAACTGAAATGGGGTTAACATGGACTACATAGACAGATTTAAACTCCATTTTTCATTCATAGGCCTAAATGTGTAGGGCCATTTATTCTGTAACCACACAAAGATATGATTTGTACCATGGTAGACCAGGAACTGTTACGAACAAAGTCAAAAATATTGATTTTTATTATCATATTGTTGGATTTTGATCTCAAAACTTGGCATTGTTATGGAGTATAAAAATAGGCCAAAGCAAAGAGGGAAAAATGATTAGGTGTGTTATGAATACAGCCTGCGTTTTGTGAGTCAAAGGTTTGGCTATGCATGGCTTGAGCTATAGAAATATTGGTGAATGCAATTCATACAGGCTATGAATATTTCAAGAGCAAAAAAAAAATCTGTGGGTTTTGGAGGTGTGCAATAAATGGTACATTACGGTGCAGAGTGTAGATACCCAATGTCACACCGCTTTATAGTGTATTATCATATCGACTCCTGTGGCTGCCAACTACCTAGCTTGTAGTATTATAGTTTCTAAGAAACTGCAAATATACAGTAGGGTCCCATGGGGTATAGATCGGAACCTATTTCCCATTAATGGAAGTCAATATTGAAGAAAGATTATGAAACACTATTAACTAGCTCTTTCTTCCATTTTAAGTTCCTAAAGAGCATTATACATACATCAACAAAGGGTATAGCCTTATGTTCACCATATATGCTGGTTCTATTTTTGAGCAGTAGACCTGTAATTCTGTCAATCAAGAGCTTTATAATATTGCCAATTCAGTCATGATTATTTGAATAAAATCTCTTTAACAAAATAGTTCTTACATTTGTCATCTCTCTCTCTCTCTCTCTCTCTCTCTCTCTCTCTCAGTACTGCATCTTTTTTGTATTTGCTTTTTTTTCTGTCTTCTGTTTCTTTCTTGATCAATCTATTTATCTATTTGTTGCTCTTCATTTTTCTTTCTACAAGTCCTGTCTACGTTCCTCCTTTTCTCCCTTACATAGCCTATCATTCTCCCCCTTTGACTCGCATAAACTTATCTCCCGAATCTGCGGTGTATTATGTGTTACGTGAGGGCTCTGGGTCCGACTTTCATGCCGGCCCCTAAATCGAGATATGTTTCAGTAGAGGAATGACATGCCCTGGTGCTAACTGAAGTCCTCTGTCGACACTCTGCGGCCATGCCAAGCACGCCAGTAATGGTCTACAAACAGTTCACCTCCTATTCCTTTCACTAGATACCGACTTGGGTTTCACCAGACCTGCTACAGATATATAAATACAAATGAGGGACAACCAGGCAAGGTGCTGGGAAGAGTGTCTTGTGAGCTGGCACGCACATGTCCTTTTTCCGAGTCTGTACATTTACACAGTCCCTCTATACTAATATTTATGTGGTAGAGCCAACAGAGTTTTGTATGATCATACGATATAAGGTTCATATCAGGAAGAATGTAAATGTAAGATGGGAAATTATACAACAGGGCCCAAATGCAAAACACATAACAGTCTGATTTTTGGAAAATGCATGCTTACAAAAGTGAACGATCGCTCTTGTAATTAGAATTTGTTGGCCTTATTATGAACAACAAATCCATTATCTATATTACTGTACAGATTCACCATTTTATAATATTGAGAACAAAATAGTTAAAAAGCTTGGTTACCCCCATCATGAGCTATCATGAGTTGAGTTACTGGCAGCGGACCGTTTATTAACAAAAATTTATGAAAACGGAAATAGATGAATAAGTGATGCAGATTAAAGTAGTTTAGCAAAAGGTAAAAGACGCATCTAGAATGCAAAATGCACACCTGTTGAACAGCATAACTTAGTGCAAAGAGAGAAGAACTACATCATCAGGACATCTATTACATAACTCAACTACTTCAAGTGGTTAGGCTGGATAATATTGTAGCGGTCATTCAGATTATAATGTGAAGTCACACTTTTAAATTCATCAATATCATCATTATTATGCCTCTTTCATTCCGGACGCACCTAAAGAGATGTGCCAGTGTGCCACTACATTTCGCTACGCAACCTGGGAATTAGCATCACATGCACAGGAAGCTGACCCAAATGACCACTTCAAGAATCAGTTTCTCCTGATGAACCAAAGTGATGAGTAACGTCAAAGAGACAACGCAGAGCTCCTTGGTAACATCACCCCTCCTTGTACAAACCCCATCATAGGGTCTAATGTACCTGGTTCGATTACTCCAGGTATGCTACAATGTGCCAGGCCAACGCTGGGTCATTTCCGATTTAGCGCACTATGCTTTCAGTTGGGACTATCCGATTATACCGGGGGCCCTGCATAGTTGATGGAGATCTGCAAGTAGCTATGCTGGGAGGAAGGGGGTAGATTTAAGAGAGAAAAGACATTCTCCAATAATATAGGATATGGCCTATAGGCCTATGCAGAGAGCTGATTCTGATTATTTCAATAACAAAACGAAGTATGCTTTATCATTTAGGTGCTGTGAGTTTTACGAGTCAGTAGTTATCCTTATTAACATAATGAATGGGATTAATATGTCATATTTTCATAGTTCTGTCATGATTTTTTTTTTTTCTTCTTCAAGGAATGACATCTTCAGTATAAAGATTTTCATGTTTAATTGAATTAAAACCTTATAGCATTACTTCCATTCATTCTGTCCATTTCATAGCCCTCCCCCCTTCCCCATAATAACAAAATATATATAGTAAATAAAGGTTATTATAATATAACACCACAGGAAGATTGGACAGTTAATTTTGAACTGTAAATAGGATCTGATCAATGTTTTGTAAAGTAAACAGGAATTAACAACTTTCAAAAAGATCAATGCCAGGAGCTCACAATTCAAAATCGAACAGAACTCCTTTCTCTCTCTCATCATCCCCCTCTCTCTCTCTTTCTCTCTCTCTCTCTCTCTCTCTCTCTCTCTCTCTCACTCACTCTATCTTCACCTAATACTGTCTCTCTTGAATAGCTATAAACTTTCACTTCATTATAACTGTTAAGTCATGTGAAATATAATCTGATGAGAACTAGAAGAACTCTACCTCTATATGCAAATATGAATTAATGTTCTTCTGGCACTCAGCAGACAATATAGTTTGAATAATTAAAAAAATATAACAGATTACAAGAGATTTCTTGTATCTGCCATCAGTGGAAAAAAAAAATTGATGAAGCTAATCAAAATCAATCTAGAGATACATGTAAAATTGTATACGCATATTGAAAGATGATTCTAAATGGACTGTTTGGTGACATGCATTTTTTCCTGAAACATAATATCAACAGTAAAAATGACTCAAATAAGAAATATTTTGAAAAGGATATGGCCAACATATGAGCTGTATACACCAAAACCTTGGGTACCAGGTCTGCTTGAAGCAATAAAAGATCTTGTCGTGGAGTCCCGGAAACAAGACATCTTCCCCCTCACCATCACCATCACCATCACCAGCCTCCGTCTCATCACTGATAGTCACCCCTTCCCGCTCAGCCCTCTGAGAACTAGAATCCTGGTCCTGTGATCCAGGGGAACTCTTTTTGATGCTCCCGTCTCGTTCCAAAATCTGTTCCTCCGGTGGGGTCCGTATCCGAACATTTCCTCTCGATTCCTCACTCATGTTGGTAATAGATCTTTGGGGTCTGTTATGGATAGAAGAGTTTTATACAGTGAGTGAGCTGAGCCAAAGGCAATGGAACAGGCTCAGTTCATTGGATTATTGGTTGTCCATTTTCATACCAGGAAGTGCATTGATACCATCACAAGTCCTTCTGCAGGAAATCAACACTCCATGAACCTAAGATCCTAGATGAAATGTTCTAAATTCATCACATTCCTGTGGCTCAAATGTAAAGCAAACCGAGCAGTTGCCAGCTAGCGGAGGTCAAAAGAGTAAATTAAGCGATCGGATAAAAATCAGTCGAATTGACAGCGTTCGCGTGCAGTGTAGTTGGGTGGGTCATATTGCCATGCCTACGGCCATCCACCCGGCGAGAAAAAGCAACGATGTATTGGCGGCTGCTGCCACCATTACTGGCAAATCATCCACTCTAATAGTGTGTTGCAAATGAATATGTTCTCCTCAGAAACGTCAAGGCTCTATACATAAATTAATTGCTTCGATGTGATTTAACAAACTAATGTGTAATATTCTAACGACGGGCTGATATTAATTAAGCTTGCATTAAGTCCATGGTATAACGAAATCATGACACGGGTGATCACCGGTTAACTTACGCACGTTGAAGAGCGAATCCAGATACAGCGGCTGCTTGTCTCCAACAACTGGATATCAAATCAAACGTATCCCTAAAAGGTGCATCAGTATAATCCTGAATTTAAAATATTTCCGTATAGATCACCACAAATGACCATCAAAATCCGTACACAGTGAATACAAATTGCGAATTGTTAAAAGATTCAACGTTTTTCCCTGTCCGTGATTGAAGAGACATCACAACACGGCATCGCGGGCTCCATCAATACCAAAAAGCTCGGGAGTCGTTTCTGATCGTTTATTGCTCGGAATCTTCGTTGGTAACGGTACTGAAATAGGCTTGCTCGCCCATTGGTGCGGCGTGCATGATCGCAGTGCGTCAATGTATAAAGAGGGCTAAATATGTTAAAACCTAGTACATGTTGCGCATCGAGTGACCTGGTAGGTTTTTTTTCCCGTTCATCTCAAACTCCTGGCATTTGGAGTTGATGTTTAAAGCGAGTATATTTGCATGAAAAGTGAATATCCATTTCAAAGGATAGTGGCGGAAATACCATGCCTTATGAGAGTATATATAGCAGTAAACTAGTGAATACAAACTTATATCAGAAACGGGGAAACCCTGTTTTAATTTGGTTTGGTTTTCGATCTGCAATTAAGTGTCATATTTCACATTTCGAACAGGAAGACATGATGGGATTTTTAATCAGTTTCAGCTTTCGCTCGTCGGACTTTCTTTTTGTATTTTATTGTAATTCAGGGGCGTATCCAGGATTTTCTGAAGGGGGGAGTAGTGGAATTAATATTCAAAATTGTGAGCGAGAAGGGGGTTGGGTACGGGGCCTACTGATCGACGGGCCCCTGGAAAATGTTGAACCTTATTAAAGGCGCTCTTTATGGTACATTCATGAGGCATTTCAGAATGAGTAAACTAAACATTAATTGGGGGAGGTAAAGGGGTGCCCCCCCCCCTGGATTTGCCCATGTAATATTTGTAACGCATTCCTCTTCCTCGTTCATCATGACTTGTATACGGTATACCTAGGCATCCAATGTGAATTTTTTCAATTACCTTTTTGTGGTTAATATAGGCGTATAACCAATACTGTATCATTCAAATGGGAAATGAACACGATATTACATGAGTGTGAAAATGAAAATGGCCGGGGCAAAAAAGGAGCTGATGGGCTATGGTGGAGGTCTAACATGGAAGATATGGGGTCATAGAGGCGGGGGGGGGGGGGGGGTCAAAAGTAATATCGAGACGGTATTAGTGAGACCTTAATCATAATGATCCTAGATTCCAAATTAAAGATGCACCGTTATTTTGTCTAACCGTGTATATTATAAAAATCAGCCACTGGCGTATCGGAAAACAAGGAATGAAAAAAAAAATCAACGACATCAGAATATTTACCCTACTTAGTCGATAATAATCAGGAAAGGCCCATTGAGAAAAACAAGGGATCATACAGGGGCTTGACGACGAACGTTTGCCGATGTCATGATAATTCTTCGTTCTAAATTAAAGCTGTACCGTTAACCCCTTGCCACTATGGGCCTTATGATGGCTAATCGCGAAGGGAGAGAGTAGAAAACCGATGGACATGACAGTAATAAAGAATAAGCTGCCGGAATCATGAAACTGTCGGTAGATAGGAAAGAAAGACAGAGCGAGAGAGAGGGAGAGAAAGAGAGAGAGAGAGAGAGAGAGAGAGAGAGAGAGAGAGAGAGTTGGCTCTTCGCCTTCGCATATTTTCCTCTGAATTGTATTAATCCAACCCTTGCCCCCTGCCCAGTGCCATGTCAGTAAGCCCTCCTATACGCCATTGGTAATTGCGATTAGGACCAAAATGATGGGGGAAGGGGAATATTTGATGGTTTGTACGATTCAGTGCTAATTTGTCATGCCTCATCTATACAAGTTATTAACGGTGTTTTAAATACCGATACACTATCCGTTATGTTTTAAATGTCAATACGTCACCTAGACACTAAATATAGGATTATCTTACGACTTACAGTGAAAGTGATTTCTTGATTAGTAAGCTTCTACAGCTTAATGGGAAACAGTACTTATTTGTAATCGTGGATTACGGTTATGCGTAGAGTCGACTCCCTGTTATAGATCTTTCATTCTTAAGTAGCCTTTTCATTGGTTGTCACTTTCCTGTCTCCAAATTGTTTAAAAAGTATTTGTGTTCACTCCGTTGTTTTTCTTCAATTGGCCAACATGCTACTTAATAAGCTTGTTGCGACAATCGATCATGTTGTTGGAAGCTTGTAAGCTTTACTATACAGTCATAATAACGGCACATAAATTGATGTAATTGTCTATCAGTCTATTTTGTGTGTTTAGCGCTTAGAGACTTCGGTGGTAAGCGCTTTAAAAGTAACGTTTTTATTATTATTATTATTATTATAAATTATTTCACTAATTTTTAATGAAGTATATTACTATTAAGATTATAATCATCTGGACTTCACTATAGTCTCGTTCTCCCTATCAATCTGTTTCTCCACATCTTTCTTTTTTTCCTTTTCTCTCTCTCTCACTCTCTCTCTCTCTCTCTCTCTCGCTCTCTCTCTCTCTCTCTCTCTCTCTCTCTCTTTATTTTTAACCATTTCTTTCACACGCCTTTCTCTCTTCAGCAATGTCCTATTTGCTCTTTCTTCTCCCGTCAGTATCATGTTTATGTTAACGTATTTCATTTCATGCCGATGAAACAATTTGTTATTTTTGTAATGTTTAAAAAACTGAAAATGTTAACAAAAATACAGTACAATACATAAAGGTAAAAGCCAACAGAAATTGGAATACAACAATCAGTCGTGTACGAGGGTAAACTATAGATAGTTCAGATCTAATAAACAAACACATGAATGCATGAATATATGCAATAAGCAATCAAAGATATTCGATATTGTCAGAGGAGGCATATGTCAAAAACATCTAAAATAGTTTTGAGTCGAAGTACATGCGTCCACCCTGGCCCTTGTGAATCCGAAATAGAATATTTTATTTCGATTCGGGAAATGATGAACAAGAGAGGGCAGTAATCATGATTGTAACCTAGTGTCCCTTTATATTGTAACCCACTAAAACCCAGAGTTGGGTTTATTGCATGGCCAAAGAGTGGATGCCATATAAAAATATAACAATTAAAAACATTGAAAAATCTTTCATTATGTCATTAAATATTGAGTGGTAGATACAGGAGCAGGGAGAGGGAGGCGTGGCCTGTTTCTAACCCGCCCACTATCTAACCAGGGTATGTGAACACCTCCCTGCTTATATATAAATATATATATATATATACACACAGACAATGAAAAATGTGGAAAATTTGATACGTGTGCACCTCCCCCACTCCCCCATTGTAATATATTATTTTTTTAACTGACGATATGAGTTATGCCAATAGGCCACTGTGTATCTCCCTGATGTTTCACAATGAATAGAAGATTGATCTATTAGTTCAGTATGCGTGGTATTCCCTATCATTGCATCAATGAATATGGAAGCTTTTTAGTTTGCTATTCAATAGACCTATTTACTTTGTTTCTTTCCTGGCGACCTAGCGACGAGTTATTCCATTAAGCTGTATTTCATGAATGAACTACAATACTTGGAATCCAGTCTGCATACCATCTTTCCTATTGATTTAGAATATGTAATGCGCAGCGAAAATTAATTCATAGTGGCATTTATATTACGCTGAAAATTATAATCCCATAATGACTATGACTCTCATTAAAGTAATCGATTTGTTAGTCAGTGTTGTTGTACACGAATTTGATAACGCACTGAGTGTTTTTTTTTTTGTTAATGGAGTTTGAATGGCTGATACTTTTTGTCGGCTCTTCAATCATTTACATGTGCTGTGTTGATATCATAGGGCATTTATTAAAATTGACCATTCAAACATCCTGTTTTATTGTTTATTTTCATGAATTATTAAGCACATTTGATATTAAAGTAATTTTTTCCCTATATAATTTGAGAGCTTTGTAGAATGTATTTTTAAGTGCATTCTACCCATAGAGATGCAATAGGCCAGTTTCGTAATGTAACCAAATTTAATGCATACGTCTTTGTGAAGTGCCTCAATACAAATTATTTCATTCACCTGATAGGAATAATAGTATTTCAATAGACAGAATGCAAACTGCATAATTATATTAAGTGTTGCTAGGTAGGTCAAGCCATAATGTTTGTCCAACCTGGCAACAACTAATGTATGCAGTTCGGATTCTGTCTATTGAAATACTATTATTCTTATCAGGTGAATAAAATAATTTGTAGGCACTTTACAAAGACTTATGCATTAAATTTGGTTACATTACGAAAATGGCCTATTGGCCTTGGCACACAAGAGGCGAATAGACCCGTTTACTAACTTATGCAAATGTATGGATGTTTTCTTTCCTGGCGACCTAGTGGCGATTTATTCCTTTAGCCTGTTATTCACGAATGAACTACAATACTTGGAATCTATTCTACGTATACATCACATGTTGCTATGTCGGGCAAGCATCAGGCAAGCTTTCAGGTTGTCAAGACACAATCTTGTTTAAAAGTATGCATAACATTTGAATGTGGTAGTTAACCGGTCTATTGAGGGTCAGATTGAAATTATCCATGAACCAAAATAAAGTAGCAATCCCATCTACTACACTGAAAGGCAGTGCAGTTCTCATTTATATCCCTCCGACAGCATAATCTGCGCCCGATTGCGTTTGCTAACCACTTTCTCGTACAACTCTTTTCATCATACTCATACTTCATAAGTTAACATTTGTATTTTAAAGTTTGTAAAGTTCTTCATTCTGTTTTTCTTCTGAAATCTTTACCACAGTCTCCGCTTTTTGTATTCAGTTAGGAAACAATCATGTTAAACACAAATATCAAGAAGTCTCTCACTTGGCAGAGTAGGGACAATACCTTAAATTCCAACCATGGTTGCTATGCCAGACTAGATAGAGCCTCTAGTTAGTTATTGTTGTGTAATTGTATTACCCGCTCGTACTGTACGACTATCACATTTGCATACTTCTTTGTAAAGTGCCTCGTTATACGATGTTATTTCATTCACCTGTTATACGAAGTACGAACAATGTACTTCGCTAGTCAAAATGCGAATTTGCATACATTAGTTGTTGCTAGGTAGTGTAAACATTATGATTGCCCGACCTAACAACACGCAATGTATGCAATGCCTTTTCAGACAATTCCTTTTCATTTCAATGTAAAAGCTTGTTGAAGGTTAACCAAAATGGCGATGAACTAAAGAAAATTGAGTGTAACAAAATAAGTGAAATGTTTTGTGTCTGAACTACAGTATGCAGAGTAATTAAAGCATTCTTTTATTTGAATGGGTATTTAAAAAGCACAGTCTTTGTTCATTGATGACTGTTGTCTTGGAATCACCCGACGTAGGCAAACTGAGGTATTCAACTCAAACAAATATCTAGCAATATATACACTGCAAGGAGGCTGGTGGTTGACTTCCAACGTGCATCCTTGGCTTAGCCTTTGTCAAATGTGTAGGTTTGATTTCAACTTGGTGTCGACACGATAGCGAAGCAAGCCTGAGGTTGGCCGTTTCGACTGTCATCTCCTCTTGTCAGAAGTTTCTGGAGTCAAGAAGACTTTGAAAGCGATTTCATCATGGCCGTCTCTTCATACCTCGTGCTGTTTGTGGTTATCTGTTCAATCGGCGCCATCTCATCACTCAAATCCCCTGACACTACGGTCAACAGAAAAACGTCCAATCCGTACACAGATTCCAAACGGAAAGAAAGTAAGATATAATCGGTTCCAAAATGATATAATTATTTGACTGTCCGTATCTATTACTGGTTGTTTTGTTGGTGAACAGTGAAATCTTCAATTGTTGGATAACTTAAATAGGTTAAATTTTAAACAATACTGAGAGATTATTAAATGTCATAATGTGCTTTGTGGTATTAGGAGATAAGTAGACATATCTTTTTATAGTCTAAGGTAGATGGTAGATTAATATTACTTTGGATGAGTCGCACGACTCGCACATACAATTTTGACTATTGAATGGTAATAAAATGACCCTCATTAGCATGAATGTATTGTTTGTCTCGGTGGATTCCACAATTTTGTACAAAATTATAAAAGCTGCACATGATGAAATGCGAATAAATTGTATCTAAAAGCGGGCTTTAACAAACATATTCATTTGGATGTTGTGAGCAAATAGAAAATGTCTCAAAAGGAAATTTTGACAGGGTTCCTCTTTCTTTCTCGCTAAGTACATTTTCTATATATTATGCCTCGAAGTCACTCATTACTTCTTTAAAGACAAGTATAGAATAAATGTACATTACAATTTATAAGATATGTAAACGGGATTTCACTGGGCGTCATTCCGTTTCTTTAACATTATTTTTTATGCCTATATTTTATCATAGGTGGTTGTTAATCAACCGATCAAGGGATTAGTACTAGATATGCCATTACTATATCTGGTTCAATATTATCTAATTTATCTCATTCTAGTTCATTAAAGGAACCCTCAACCCAAGAAATAAATTTCTTTATTCTGAGAAATGTATTGTATTCCTGCCCTTTAATCTACAAGATTCACCATCAGTGTGCATGAGAGAGGCATTAAGCACAAAATGATGTACAGTTTCTGAGCATGACATGGGCATTACCATTTTCTTGATAATGTGACGTACAATGCGAAGTCGTTTATCAAGTAAGTGTGTTTAAATGCATGGATGTTCACATCAAAGGGCAAGAATGCATCATTTATTCTTTGGGGTATAAGGTTTTGTTATCTCCGGAAATTATGAAAAAATCTTTCTTTGATCATTTTCTAAAGTTTTGTTATTAATACTTTGATGTTAAAGTTTCAGATATGGATTTGGATGACGTCATTGGCATCTCACTCGGAGATCACAGAAGAGAGGTGTGGTCAGAGATACTCATGACCCCGGAACTAAAGGCAAACAAGATGTCGCTCAATAGAAAGGTATTTCCTTGTGTTCAAACAGGTCGTTAGCACAATTGTACTTTCCAGGCACAATCATATACACGTAGTTTCAAAGTTGTTACCCCGTTTGCTTAAATGGAATGAACGGATTTCAGAACTAGGTTATTATAATGATTGATGAATCGGCATTCTAAAGATACAATACAATGAAGAGAGAAGACAATAAAGATGATTCAGTTTCCCCTGCTGCACCTCCCAAAGTTGACCAGAAGGAAAAAAGGAATGTGGAATTACTATAGGCTATGATCCTTTGTTTTTTCCCCCACCGGCTCCTGGAAGAGCACCAGGGGACCCCACGAACATAAAAAGAAAGAAATGTAAATTATTATAATAAAGTTAAAACACAAATGATTGGAAAATGATTGGAAAGATTCACAGTGATTCTAAAGACATCTTTAGTTGCATAAAAAATGAGGGCACTTGAAAATAACAAATTGTATTAGATGATAACATGGTAAGGTTGCGCTTGGATCGTATATATTCGCGTGTTTTTTCTGTCTCTTTGTTTGTTTGTTTTGTTTTTATTCCTTTTCGTTGTTAGTTCGGTGTGGTCATATTGTAGATCATCTACCTATTTAATTAATAAAAATATTCCTGTATGTTTGTGATCTTAGTGATTTTGTTTTTTAACCTAGTTGAAAAAACTTAAAACTGTAATGATCTCTGAAGTTGAATATTAAAGGTTGTATTCTTTAAAGAAAAATTAATGTAGGCCTATCTGTTTCGTTTTCTCTTTTGAATTCACCTTTTTAGCTTCTCATTATATTATGTCTTCTTTTTTTGTTTTCAAATACCCAGAGCAAGCGGGCCAAGAAACACAAAATAAAACTTCATGAGAAGAAAGAAGTGCCATCGCCAATGCCATCTATGCCATTGAAGAAGCCGAAAGAAACACCTTTCGACAAATACATGCCTCGTAGAAACTCTAAAATTTGAAAGCGGTAGAAAATGTAGTTATTGAGTTGGAAATAAACCAAAATCTAAAGCAAATGTATTACTTTAAAGCAATACTTTAAATGTAGTCATGTGTAGAGATTATCCAGGTTTCATATAGACCTACAACCTTTGGGAAATAATGGGGACATGAATGACAGTGAATATAAATTGTAACGGATAGGCATAAGCTATATTACTGTATATTAGTCGGAAATGGGCCTTATAGGCCGTCGGTTTGTTTGTTAACCAATTTGAAGTCATTATGATATGGCTTTCCTGTTGCAAAGGTATTAGTCTTTAATTTGTTGTGTTATGCTTTAGAGTATATTATAATTATTTGAGACATGTAGTGCGAGGTGTGATATCCTATACCTTTATGTAATTATAACAAACACATTCACCTAAACGTTTGAAATGTTCTGTTGTAATTTTCATTAAAGCTGCCTCGTTTTCAGGCATTGGGCTATTTATAAAACACAATCATATTAATTGCTGCAGGCTAATAAAAAAAAGGACTGCAAACCCGGTCTCATCATTCCGTGCCGATAGTCCATCTTCATTGTCTTGCTCTTCTAAGTAATGATTCGGCCTTAGAACACTTTATAATGCAGTATTAAATATGAAAATGAATTAGTGAAATTCACATAGGTTCTTGTTTTAAATCACTGCATGTTTACTGATTAAATTAAAATATAAACATTGTCTAATTCTCTCCTGTGTTCAGATTTTTAGTCGTATTTTTGTGCTCATTTTCCATTTTCTAAACATATTGGCCCGAATTCACAAAGCAAGGTTTGAGCTCAAACCTCCTTTTGTTCTTTACAAACCAGGTTTGTAAAAAACGCGTAAAACGCGTCATATGGCGTACGAAAACCAAGGTTTGTCGACAAACCTCCTTTGTGAATTCGGGCCATTGAGTGCATAGTTGTTTGGAGCTTTTGAGTCATTAAAACATAATAAGGCGATGGGACAGATCACGAGTCACCGAGTCAAATTACATGCTAAAAGAAAGTGAACGGGAGAAAAGTGTCTTGGTCAAAATTTGGGGAAAGTTTGAGAGAGAAAGAGAGAGAGAGAGAGAGGGGGGGGGGACTTTTCGGCTGGCTGAGTCGTTTCAAATTGTTCTGAGTCGTTGCGAAATTTTGGACCCGATTTTAAAACCCCCCCCCCCCTTGAAAAAATCCTGCGTACGCCACTGCAAATGACTTGAAATTAGCCTTGTATAAAAGTTGTACCACACGAGTGTTGCCCAGGTTTCTAATGACTATGAGTAGTGATATGCAGATGAGTAGTGGAGAAAAGATTATTACACAGTGAGAAAGTGGGTGAAATGATTGTTTTGGCTATGCTCACAGTGCTAAACATACTTTTAACCCCCCCCCCCCACCCCCCACCCCAAAAAAAAAAATCACAAAAAAAAGCTCAAATTAGCCCAAATATTTGAAAATCGCATACAAGTTGCATCAATTATCGTTATTAATTACATCAAAACAACTATTTTGTGTTAGAAAAGAAGTTTCATATGAATAATAAGTTTCAACATTCAAAAAGTGGAGTCTGACAATTTTTGTAATGATCCTAGTTCCCTGTGTATTTCCAGATTTTATATTCATGAATGCGTAATTTGCGTATTCATAATTTATGCAAATTAACCTATGCATTCTCAAATATCATAAAAATAATGAAACCTAATGAATTTGAGATGGAGGAAACGTTTATTCAATACATTTTCAAGATTCTACAAAAGTCTACAGACAAATATGTAGAGTTTTCTGTAAAATGCATACAATTTGCATTTTACATAATTAATTCGGATATAACGACACAAATTTGCATATTAGGAAAAAAAACTAATTATACCATCTTGTTCCTCACGTAAATATCTACAAACATGCACATTTTCGGGTTCATCGGACATTCGTCGGCCGAGATCATAGGGGGGGGGGGGCTCCCAGCCCCCCCCCCCCCCAGTCAGTGAGGTGCTCAAAATAGCCCAGTACAGTAAGGGTTATTAAATGAATGATAGATACCTGCTCACGAAAGATATTCAATCATCATTCATCAGAATTAGTTTTAGGAGGGGAAACTAACGTATTATATATAGAGTACCTATGTATTTTTTTTTTTTTTGTGTGTGAGTACCTATGTATTTTTGACAGTGATCTGCACATATTTGTGTCTGTTTAACAGTTCTGTTAATGTTCGAGTCGCCAATCATGTTAATTTACATGTTAATGTTAATCGTGTTAATGTACGAACTGGGCTATCGGTTTCGTATTTGGGTGGCATACCTGAATGGTACAATGAAAGGAATTTTCTGTGAAATATCATAAAATGACTGGATTTCTTTTTAGAGATAGTCTTGATTTTATTGAATAGAAGTTCGGCCTCATATAATTGTTTGTGCTGGTTTAGACATGATAACGTGGCTTAAACATTTGAAGGTAACGATGGCCTTTACGGTGCAATGGCTTGATTTAGAATTTAGAATTTTATTGACTCTTTGACCCCCTCTCGGGGTATGAGAGTACAAACAAACATAAAAGTATAAATAACAATGCATGACTTATGAATACAATTCACATACATTATACATAGATAATGACACAAATATAAAAACGATAATAGGTATATAGTGTATGAAAGTACAAACATGAACAATGAACCAACTAGTAAACACAAATTATATATACATGTACATGTACATTTACAATGAATGTAGATAGTGACAAACTGACAATAATAAAAGGATAACTATAATGCAGTCTATTTACAAGCTAAATAGTAAACAAAGTAGGCTGTTTCACTATCCTACCGCTACGAGTACGTGTAGGTTCAGCTCTAATTGTACTTCTTGAAATGCTTGAACTATCTTCTTTCTCTGTTTTTTGATTAAATTTCAACATAATAAGGCGGGTAAATCTCGCTAAATTCTTCAACTGAGAAGTGCTTCTAGTATTAAAAAGTTCTTCCATGTGCATAGCACTTGGGAGCTTAGACTTACAACACTTTTTTGATAAATATAAACATCTCTCTCTTTGAAAAAACGGACAAACAAAAATATAGTGAAATTCATCTCCTATATCAGTGGACAGGCAGAGTGTGCACTGCATATCACAATGTGGTGTGTTCGCATCAAACCGACCTTTGTTTACAGTTAATTTATGTGATCTACACCGAAACTTACAGAGAGTAAAAGCATCAGTTTTATTTAGGGTGAGTAAATAGCTTTCAAATATATGGTTGCCTTTAAATATCCTATAATTTGTGCAAATGCGATTTGACCATACTGCATCTCTCCATTCCTGACCAAAAATATCATTTAGTCTCAGTTTTAGCAAAGAATTAATATTTAAGCCTACTCCACTATTTTGGCCTAGCCAAATATTGGATAGACCAGCTTGATTAAATGTGTCTTCAATAAATTTTAACCACGAGGAAGTAAATTCCGAATGTTCATCTTTATGAATGGCAGAAATGAATTTTAAAAGGACATATGAATATTTGCTATCTTTACCTCTCAAAATTCTTGACCGAAAATTAACCATTCTACCCTTCACATGATTCAAAATCAAACCTCGTCCAGTTTCTCCATAAACCATACAGTCTGGAGTATATGAACCTACAGATAATAACGTTCTGAGGAATTTCCTATGGAAAACTTCAATCTGCTTTATATCTTCATGTCCCCAGACTTCACTACCATACAATAAGATAGGCAAAATCAAATGGTCAAATAAGTGACATTGAATATCAACTGACAACTGCAATTTCTTCGCTTTAGTCAACATACTGTATAACGCTTTTCTAGCCTGCACTATCTGCTTTGCCATTGCCTTTTTGAAAGTACCATTATAATTAAACTGTACTCCGAGATAAGCAAAATCATATACCACATCTATTTTTGCATGATCATACGTAAAATTTGGTATCTTCCTAACTTTCCCTCTGGAAAAAATCATTATTTTAGTTTTACTCGCATTGACTGTTAGGTGCCATGTATTACAATATCCTTGTACTGCATTCAGCGCTACTTGTAATTCGTCAGGGCTTTCTGCCAAAATGATTGTGTCATCAGCGTACAATAAACAAGACAACTTTGAAAAAAGCTCTAATTCGTCACCCTGTAAGGTATTTTGTATTTCTTCATTTAACATTTTCAAGCCAGGATAAATTTTGGCAATATGCTCTTGAAAGTCATTTAAATAAACAGCAAACAGCAATGGCGAAATGTTTTCACCTTGCCTAACTCCTACGTTACACGAGAAAAATTCAGACATTGCGCCGTTGACAGAAATACAGGACTTCGCACATTTGTACAAGCTTTTAACAACATTTAGGACTTTGCCCTTTACACCTATTTTTAACAATTTAAACCACAAAAACTTTCTATCAATTAAATCAAACGCTTTTTTATAATCTATAAAAGCACAATATAAGCGTTTCCTTTTCTGTAGGTAAAAATCGATAATAGTCTTCAAAACAAACACATGATCAATGGTTGAATATGTTGAACGAAACCCAGCTTGTTCCTCACCTAACATACGATTACTATCAAGAAAGCTAGAAATTCTTTTATTCAAGACTGAGGTAAACAGTTTACCAAGGCAACTTAACAAGGTAATTCCACGATAATTATCTGGATTTGTGTTTTCACCTTTATTCTTAAAAATTGGGATAATCACTCCTATACACCATTCAGAGGGAACGATTCCACTATCTAAAACAATATTGAACAAATCAACAATAACCCTACGCATTTCTAAGGGGCAACTTTTTAAAAATTCATTTCTGATCAAATCTTTACCGCAAGCTTTGGCATTTTTCAATTTATTAACCATTAATTCAACCTCTTCTAATGTGATAGGTTCATTCAAACCATCATTTTGTATCGTCACATTATCAGCATCCAAAGGCATCCTTTCCTCTAAATTATCCTCTGATTTACATACATTTCCTAGAGATTTAAAATGCTGTACAAGATCACCCAAAGAAACATTAACTGCACTTTTAGTTCGACGACCATTACTGTTTAATAAATCCCAAAAGGCTTTAGGGTTTCCTTGTTTTTTCAAGGACCGTAAAGAGGCACTAAAGTCTTTACCATACTTCCTCCTTTTGTACCTTAGCAATTTTTTTATATTTCTTACTTGCCAGAAGAAAGTCACTTTGTAAAACATCAATATCTGTTACTTGAACATCTAATCTTCTACCTAGCTGAATTTTCCTGCTTAGCCTATTCCTTAAATTAAGATACTCTTTACGGGCAGCTTCACAATCGGCATCAAACCATAATTGTGATGCCGAATTCACATTATGTTGTTCTTTATGACTCCTTGCTGTCTTTGACTGTTTCCACTTACACACACCAATATCTTGTGCAGCCTGTAAAAAAGAGTTACAGATCTCAGAGTAGCAATGATCTACCAATTCCTGACTTACATTTCCATCAATATTTTCCATAATTCCTGACAATTGTAAGGTCAATCTGTGCAGCCTATCAGAGTATTCATTTGCATTTTCACGATCCCACTTAAAAGACATGTACCTGGGCTTAGACGAGTCACAAATGGTATTAACATCATGAATTTCTTGGTTGTGTGTATGATTTGATTGCAAAGTCATAACAATAGGACAATGAACGTCCGATAAACACTTATCAAATAAGTCAACCTGGAAGTTTTGTATGTTATAAAACAATAGGGACTTTTAGATTTGCACAACGACAACGTGGATTGCTACGATCGACGTCCTTTTGATGCATTGCCTTGAATTGACGTCACACGTATCAGTCCACGCAAATCTAAAAGTCCCTACTGTCAGGTTGTGTGTTATGGTCTAGTGGATAAGTCGCCACACTCAACCCAGTGGTAACAATTGGGGGTTCGAATCCCTTCCGCAACACTAACGTCCTTTGGCAAGACATTAATCTATATTTGCCACACTCGACCCGGTTGTAGTAAGTGGGTGCCTGGTCATCCCAGAATGATCTATTACATGTACTTGAATGCTCGGAGCACTACGGGTGCCGGTGCTAAAGCCTGGGTAAAACTTTCCGAGGTCCTTTGAAAAATATCACAATGTAATATAAGCTATACGAAAACGGAATATGATTATTATTGAAAATGATCGACATGACATGCTGCTAACGTTAGGCGCCATCGGCAGCGGCATTTAATTTCGAAACTTATTGTTAATTCAACATGAGTGAAGATTATCCACAAAATGAATACAGATTAATGATTAGGAACACCTGCATTTTGAAAGAAATTTAATATTCAATATAATATAATTAAATAATCAATTTAATATTTCTTTAAGCAAATCAATGAAAACACAATTGCTTTATCACTAACAATCTTACAAGCCATATTTTCTTGCACACAACACTTTCTTGCACATAAAACAGAACAATGCATATATTATTTTACAGTAGCTGCGATATATACTCCTGCTTTTGTATTTATAGAAGGCATATTCCACTCATTGTATACTTCATCTAATATGCACTGCAACAGTTAGTTGACCTACATGTACCTTATAATATAATATGCGGCTGTTATTAATTTTTCCCTTCTAATATTCATACAGTTATTTTCTAATAAGTTTCATCTTCATTTTAAATCATGCCGAAAGAATGGGTATTTCTTTAGTTTGATGTGAAGAACATTGAAATGTATAATCTGTCTTCGAATTCATTTAATAGCCCATCGCGTCGTTCAGTTCTGTAATGACTGCTCCAAGTTGATCAAGATCGTTTCGATTCGGACGACTGTCATCTATCCTACCGTTGAGGGCGTCTTTAGATGTCAAAAGGATAAAGCCTGTCCATTTTCCGGTTTCCTAAATAGGTAAATGATAATAAAAAATCAATAAAAACTACAGATATGAGAAATAAATCATCAATAATGACAAATTAACATCACTCCTGACGACGGATAGTCAACCTGTTCGAAACGTCGAGCCACTCATCCTCACCAACAGTCTTTTTTCAAGACTACACAAACAGTCCTTTTCAGGATCAAGGACTACACACCCTCAAAAAAGATTACCGACAGTCCTTTTCAGGACTCCTCAATCCTCTCTCTCTCTCTCTCTCTCTCTCTCACATGGTGCACCCTCAAGCCATGGCCCTGGGAAGCGAGGGTGCTGGGGGTGCTGCAGCACCCCCGGAATTTTTACAGGGGGGGCATAGCACCCACTGCAAATTTTTTCGGTATGATATATTTACTGTATATATACAGAATTATAACGTTTCTTTCACAAAATCATATAAAATTACCCCCCGAAGCGTTTTTTTATTTATTTTTTATACAAAAATAAAAAAATTGTGGTAATTGGTGCCCAAAAATGACAGACCTTACCCCACCCCAATCGACCAAATTTTCAAATTATGGAGATATTTTGCGAGATTTTGGGGACCAAAAAAAAAAAAAATGTCCTCTTACCCCCCCCCCCCCCCCCCCCCCCCCCCCCCGCTTATTCAACGGCTGGCTGAGTCGTTGCGAAAATTTCGCAATATATATATCTCAGCGGCTCCAGTGAAAAAATCGTTCCCAGGACCCTGAGCACCCCCGGTGAAAAAATCGTTCCCAGGGCCCTGCCTCAAGCCTACTGTTCGACTAAGAACGTTACCACTAAGTGGACTTGTGTCGTTCAATTGCATATTGTTTATGTTTAATCTTAAGTCTATGCCTCATGAATGTACGTTAAAAGATTTATTCCGTCAGAACTCGCAACTTCATAATTATAATACACGTCAAAGGTGTCTTATTCGACAGCCTTTTGCAAGAACAAATGTCACTCTGACCTCTTTCCATATCTCTTGCATTAAAGAATGGAACAGTCTGCCTGATGATATAAAAAATAGTACAACTCTTTCTAGGTTTAGAAGTTTATCTAAAACGTACCTGCTTGAAAGACTGACATAGTTTTTATTCGCATCTTAGTAATTTCTCATTCTGAAATGCTTTTTGACCACTAAGGACCTACTCGTCAGTGTGTTTGCTGTGTATGGTGATGTGCGTGTGTGGTGTCTGTGTGTGTGTGTGTGAGAGTATTTGTATGTTCTATATTCTGTAGCTTAGTATTTTCATCCATTGTATAATCATACGTAACATTCTTTTTACTGTAAATGTATGTATTTTGTTATAGGGCCCCGCTCACAAGCTTAGCTTCTAAAGGGGTCCTAAAACCATTCAGTTTATGATGTAATCAAGTTAGAATATGTTGATTGATGTACTATTACCAGTCTCTTTTTTATGTAACAGATTATATCATGCTTTGTATGGTTTTGAATAAAATGAACTGAACTGAACTGAACTAAAACATTAGAGATGTTTTACATGCGCCCTGCTTGTTTTGTTGAATACATTTTACTGTAGAATTAACTACTCGAGAGTGTAGTTGGGTGTGTGCGTGTGTGTGTGTGTATATTTGGCATGATGATTTGAAGATGCTTTTCTTTCTTTCCTAGCTAAATGAGGTAATCTATCAAATATTTTCCCGGAGAGAAGTAATTGTACAACATTTGTCCCCGAAATCAAGTTAAGCTCGCTTGAATGATTATTTGGCAACTTTAAAAATGATAACATAATTAAAGTCTTGCAGGTCGAACACAAGACACTGCATGTTTAAATGTTTTAACCACTGAAATTGAATAAAATTAAAGATTAATAGTATCAAACTTTAATCACATACTATTTTGCTTTTCTATGGAATGCGTACTGATATACTGACCTTTTTCACGATGACAATATGATCAGCATCTATTGAACCATGGGTCATTGCGCATGCGTGGATTATATCGAGTGCACCGTACAATTGTGTGCTTATCGCTTGTACATCCTCGACTTTCAGGTGAAGCTTCTTGGCTCTGATAAGACTGAGTGCATCAGACAAAATGAAACGATCAGGCTTCATCGTGTTCATCTCCAAAGGCAAAGATTTTGTGAAGTCTGGGAATTTAAAAAAAGAAAGATTCACATCACAGTAAGTTAAAATATCCTAATGGATTTATTCAAGTTCATCTGTGTATCACAGAATATCAGTATTTTTCTGTTGTTTCATCATAGCTGAAAAATAGAATCGTGCGAGAGAAGAAAAGCAGATAAAAAACAAACTTCTAATGCTAACCTCTTTCTGCAGACAAGGTTCCATCCACTTGTTTTGAGGTTCCGTATTTGTTACGTGTACCTGGATCCACGTAGCGATTGCCACTGTTGCTGTTAAAGACACGGCTTGAATCCGTGCGAGACAACGCCAGTCTGCTCTTGATGTCTATTATCGAGATGGTATAGAGATATGGGTTGATGGACGAGTTGATTGGGAAAACGAAGACAGCAATCCAGGCGTAGACTGTCGATGGTATGGTGGCAGAGTTCGAGAGAGAAACAAAGGCTAGTATGACGATAGGTAACCAGCAACAGATATCGGTAGCAACGATGACTGCAGTTCGGACCGCCAACTTTATCTGTAAAGCACAGCGATATTGGACATAATTAACGGGATTTTAAGGCATATTATACCTAGTGGATACCAGATTTGCTATAAATCATATTACATCAATATCGTAGATTCATAGATTCACCTTCAAATTGAGATGTTTTCAGCTGGTGGAAATCAAATTTAATAAACAAAATCGTTAGTATACGAATAAGAAATAATCAAAATTTCTACTGATTCATTGGGTTCTCCTCTAAAATCCTAAAATACAATCTGCATAGATGCATACCTCTGCCTGCATGTTCTTGTTCGTCCTCATTTTTGATGCTGATCGCTTAGCAATGACATAGATCACAATGTAGCAGCCAATGATGGTTACCATGGCAATAAAGTTGATGAAGATGGCGCTCATGGCATACTGCCACCCTGAAGGCTTGACGTTGGTCAACGGAAGAGCGAGACATACACCGGAACGTCCGTAGAATCTCTCTCCAAAATATGGGATAGGTAGGGCTGGGATTAGACTGTAGATAAGACACGCTGACCAGATCACTGCTGCTGTAATGCGTACAGATTTCCTTCCCAAATGCTTTTGTGAGAAGGGAAATGCGATGCAGAGGAAACGATCTAAGCTTATGATAGTGAGAATAAGCACCGATACTTCACTGGAAAGATTGGCTAAGATTCCGGCCAGTTTGCACATACCACTAGCTTTCCATCTCTCTGCATGGAACACGTATTCATTCTTAAAGTGTAAATCCGCGCTGGCTATGATGAGCATGTAGACTCCCATCAGACAGTCAGATATAGCAAGGTTGAAGATCAGGAAAGATTGGACGCGGAATTTATTCTTCTCTCGTGCTCGTTCTATAATGACGAAGATGTTGCCAATAAATGCACTAAAACCGAGTATCCACATGAAGACTCGGAGCACATCGGATCGCATCAGGTCTTCACAAGATGAGAATTGGTCCTCCGGAGGGGAACAGCTCTCAAGACCAGGCACAATGCAGCAAAATAAGAACAGGTCAGACGAACTGGTTGAATGGGAGAAAAAATGAATGGAGCATGGGCATAATTTAATCCTATAATTATGTCAAGAATCCTCCAAAACGATTGGTCAAAACAAGGTCACATGACAAAGAATGTATCTATCCTAGCTATATAGTAAACATAATATTTTTGATCAATGAAATCCTGTTCAGTGATTGGTTAACAAGGCATCATGTGACCAAACATAACATTGCTATGATGTAACTGTGACGTCATCCATGGTATTATACAAATATACGAAGCTGTGAGAAAGAATAGTGGAAATTATTTATCTGAGGAAGGGACTGGCAAAGTACTATTTTTTCCGAGGGGCAAAGCCCCGAGGGAAAAAGTAGTAACTATTGCAGTCCCTCCGAAGATATATAATTTCCACTATTCTTACGAACTAAATGCTTAGTATATTTGTTTTATATAACTTCGTTACAATCCGAACGTTTGATTAATGATTGGCTGGATATGGTTTCTAACTTTATGTCATCATCGGTATTGGAGAAGTTTAAAAATCAGTTTGAATTTGTCAATTTAACCTGCGCACAATTATATAAACGTGCATTTAATGAGACGCGCTAATTGCGCATTATTTTTGACTGAACATGATGTGACGTCACAATGCTTTTCTACCTGAAGATCTCATAGAGCATGCGCAGTTCTGCCCATGAAAAAATAGAGGAAAATATTCGGAGCTCTGGCAGAGATTTGTTTCAAATAGTGAAATTATATTTTATCACGTGACCATCAATTGACCAATCATGTATTTAGAAAAGTCATGAATATTCATAGAAGGGATATAAAGTGCACTATACCATAGCACTATACCATGGATGACGTCATATATATATATATGTGATCGATCAAGATCAATGTGTTATCGGTCGTGGTCGAGGTACTCTTCTGTGACATTATTATTATTATCATTATTATTTTTATGAAGGTTGGTTTGAAAAATATAAAACAAATATATCATGCACTATTTCAAGCCATTAGTGAAATTATGGATTTCTCGGCGACAGAAATAGCACTATTCTCTTCGGGGCTACGCCCCTCAGAAAATAGTGCTATTCCTGCCACCTCGATCCATAATTTCAACTAGAGCCTCTCAGTGCATGGTATATTTGTTTACTATTAGGGAAATAATTTTGTCTGCTGATGCCGCTCAAGCTTACGAGTAACTGGATGAGGTTTTTGTTCTTATATGTATGCATGTGGGTATGAATTACTTTGGACGTTTGACTCGAAGGCGCCAATAGAAATCTCTAAACGAAGTGGAATTATAAAGAAAATGGAGAATTTTCAATATATCTTTGACGTGGGAAATGTTCCAATCCTTAAGTTAGAAGGGGTTAGAAGGTCTGACAAAATAAACTCATCTTCATGATCTAGAGCGGCTCATGAAGATAGTAGCCCCTAGATCATCTCGGCGAGGAAAATGTGTCCTATCAACCTTTTAGTCGGTGATTAATACTACCTCAAGTCTTTTAGGGTTGAGCTTAGTTTAATATTTCCGTAATGTACTGTAGAATCGTTTTAAGCGTACGGCCTTTGTCCCGACACTATTCGGAGGCCCCGCCCCTCGCCGATAAAAACATAAATAAATGAATGAAAAATATGTATGCCCCTCTGCTTATGTATTCCAAGATACACATTTGTTGTTGCATCCGAAAATTCCTTGTAATTCATGTCTTGTATTATTAATGTAGCCTTGCAATATAAATTACTGTAAGCTTAAGGAGCATATTTAGGCCATAGAGGCATTATAGACAAATCAAAATTAATAAATGTCATTAGAAGTCTAGGACATTCAGTGTTTATTGCCTCCATCGACATTGCTGACTTTATATCACATAAACTATAGAAAACCAGTTGTCTTAGAGAACATGATGAATAAGACTAGTCAAAGTGGGACTTGGCTATCCCCCAAGATTGCAAATCTACCGATCTACTTTCGCGTCAATTAAATTCAGCATTCATTCAATTCCATAATTAAAATAATAAAATCAACATACAGGTAATATAAAAGATATACTACTTTTAGTTATACATAATTATTATTAAAATAGTAAAATATTGACATTAAAAAAAAAGTAGGAATTCGGCTGCTGTATAAAAAACACTAGTGGGTTTGTCTGGACAGCCACTATGAGTAAAACAATCATACAAAATGATATATGAATAAACAATAAAAATAATTAAAAAACAACAACAAAACAAAACACAGTAGAACATAAGCAAAAACAAGAATATAGACCGCACAACCCTAAACAAAATTGCACTGTGGGGTAAAATGAGTGTTGTTACAATGTAAAATCATTGGAAATAAGATATATTTTAAGCTTTCTTTTAAATAAATTCAAACCATTAACAGAAGTAATATCTGATGGTAAAGAATTCCATACAGAAGGAGCTTTATGTCTAAAGGAGTTCAATTCATATTGTTTTGTATTAATTCATTCTATTTTTATTATTATAATTTTGAACTGAACAATTTAAAGTAAACATATTGCATGAATTATTGGGAACGTCAGTTCGAACTTCACCAATGCCTTATTCAACTTTCGAAAAACTTAGTTCTTTTCTTATCACGGCCATTACTAACATCACTAGAAGTAAGGTCGATAGTAAACTTACAGGTGTCGAAGTCTATCCAGTCCTCTGAAAATATCCTCATCATACTGACCGATGTCGTTACCCTCAAGCATTCTGCATGACAATACAAACAATATTGCAAGTTAATTTGCTTTTGTGTGATTTTTACTGGCAATCAATATCGCTGAATAAATTAAGTTGCAAGATAGTTCTGGAAGCTAGTGAATGCGCTGCCGGGCACGTTTTCATCTTAAAAACTGATGTTATAATGTTTTCTTTTCTTTGTTGTTATTGTGTATTGTCTTTGTAACCCTGCATGAGATGCATCAAAATAATACAACTTAAATCTCTGTCCTGGGTTTTATGACACATCTTTATTATTAGGCCTATATATTTCCATGAATAAAGATGAATAAACAAATTATATATACTGTACGTGCAGATCACGGGTTTAAATCGATACTACTGCATCAATCTACATTTGCCTCGCTCGACTCAGAGGTGGTATTTTGATACTGACAATAAACATTCATTGAATGCCCTAATGCATTATCATGGCAGCAATGCTAAAGCTGGGCCTACTAACATTTTACTTAAATCGTGGGAAGCTGGATGGATCAATATACGTGTTTTATATTACCACGAGATACATATTCCCTAATACCTCAAATGCATACGATAAATAGAAGCATCATACAACTATTCGACAGGGAAAAATGAATAACTAACATTGTGTTAACAAAGACGTTGTTTGTACAATTTCGATCCAAATAAAAATGATTACATGAAGGATAAACATTATTTGGATTAAATGTGTTTCAATTCGCAGGAATACTCACAATGTGCTCGTGTAGTTCAGACCATCAAAAGCACCCGAGTCCACCCGCTTGATTCTGTTGTCCGCTAGATTTCTGCAAGATTTATCATACGGAAATAAAAATAAAATAAAATAACCGAACATTGATATGTCCTATGGTTTTAGTTGCAAAATTATATTTGTATAACACGATATGATGCAATATAATTTGTTATATACCTCACTTAAGAAATACAGCCATCTGATTGGTCGAAATTGCAGTCGTGATTTTAGCCATTCCCGTAAAGAAACGAAAAATGCCAAAACCGATTAATAGTCCAAGAGTAAGATCCCTCAAAATTCCGGTTACTGGGAAAATAATAAAATGTTACTGCGATACCCATTGGTTTACGTGTTAAAATGTTCTTTGAGCGAGCGCGGACACCATACAGTGCTTTTTGTCTGCGATTCCCAACTGATCGAAAATGTCAGTCCTTTTTCCGACCAAGATAAACAGACAGTGTCTCGGATTTTCCGTGATGTTTTAACCAATCTTTACTCAATAAAATGATAAGGTAAGAATTCTTGATAGATTTTTGTTTCCATTCGGCATATAAAAAGACATATCGACTGCTTTAATATTCGAGGTCTGGCTGGTTTTATCCGGGGTTTTTATATGCTCTCGGGAACTCGCGCAGATCCTGCCATTACCCTGAGGCGCGCCTGCGAGTTCCCTTAAACATATTAAACCAGCCAGGCCTCTCAAAGCAGTCGATATCTCTATAATATGGTGTTACATGATAGAGTACGATGCAATACAATATGATATATCATGATATAGTATAATAGGACAAACGACAATATGAAAATATTATTGATCTTTTTTAAGCACTTCCATGTGAAAGAAATAGCGCCACTTACCATCTATCTTGTGTTTAAAAATAAAGAAACTTGATTACTATAGAAAGTCTCAAAAAGTTTTACTCCTACAACAGAGATTAAATGAACAAGTTTGTCAGGTATGATTCCTCGTCTTAAAATGACTTACAATGAGGCGTTAAAACTTACATGAGTTCGACTGAATAAAGTCCGATGAAAGTTTTAGATTCAAGAGCTGCTAACTCAAGATTCTGCAGGCGTCTGTAATAATGACATTAAAAAGAGGTGTATATTCAAAATATATAGTGACTTTATGAGGTACCGGGAATAAAGTTTAGATATGTTTTGGGAACAGTCATGATTGGATTGTGGTGGTGTTATAGTTATGTTTTGCTTTCAATTAAGAGGTTAAGAGATTGAATAACCCCCTTTTACCATGATTACGTAGTTCAACAATTTTCCCTAAGAGCAATTTTTTTTCTATCAATCTGTAATAATATAATTAACCATTAAATCCATGTGCAAATCCTAGATTTCTTGTTGTCGCGAGCAGCGTTGCCTGCGAGTTCCAAGATTTCGGCAGTGTGCAAATTAGTCACTTCTGGACGAAAGGTGAAATAATCATGTATGTCTACATAACCAGAACGTCAATGACGTAGCGCTCATCCGCATCTCGCAACAACAAATATCGTAAATTTTATGTGGTACACTTTTGAACTGGTCAAAAAATAAAAATATGATGCCCTGTAAGGGACAAACCAAATCAAAATCGGTCAAGAAATGAGGGAGAAAAAGCAATTTTTGTTATTTTTGGAATAAATTTGCATAAAATACCGTAATTAATTAATGGAGAACAATTTCAAAATTCTGTGTAGAAGTTTAGTGTACCAAAGCTCTACGATATAAAGCAAACCAAATCAAAATCGGTCGAAATATGAAGGAGAAGAAGCATTTTGAAAACTGTGGACGGACGACGGACGCCACGCCATGGCATAAGCTCATCGGGCCCTTCGGTCCGGATGAGCTTAAAATGAAGATCATAAAAGATGATGACTAAACCTTGTCAAACTTACAAGAAAGGTAGACTGGCGAGAGAATTGAAGGCACCGGGTTGTAGGATCATCAATGGGTTTGCCGACAGGTCCCTGAAATTATGTTTTGATTAGCGAAGTGAAGGAGTGATGAATTGGCTCTCAAGAGACAAGGAACAACTATTATTGAATAGCCATGTTTTTTCAGTTGAGGACACTAAATTATTAAAATAATTTAAATATCAATCGACCTATTGGAATATTCCTGTTATACAGCTAAAGCCGGGGTAATAATCTCCAAGTTTGGAAGCGCTTTATAAAAACTGAGTATCATTATTATTATTATTATTATTATTATACATACTGCATACATAATGTTAAACCTTTTGCATTGATTCTACCAGCGGCATAACATAAATCTGTCACCAGTTTTATTAATAGAGCACATCAATGTCTGTCTCTACTTGAAGCTAATGCTAAAAATGTGTATGACAAAATAGCTGTAGACCTCCTTCTTTGAAAGTTGGAGATCTATACGCTGATCAATGCCGTAAAACAAACATCAGCCTCGTGAAATGAAAGCTAAAAAAAAAAAAAAAAAAAAGTGTCCGGGACAATCGAAGTCACAATGGAATAAAAAAAGTGTTTTGACCAAATTTTACAAATGGCATATTGTTACATTTTTGTTCAACTTACAGTTCATTAAGTCGATTCAATCCAAGAAAAGTATCAGCATACAACATCCAAATATTATTCCTAGAAAGATCCCTGCCAAAGAAATAATTAGCCAATGTAAACAACAATGTTTAATTACGTGTTTTCATACTGATATCAATTGGATTTTTTAAAATACAGATTAGCTTAGAATACACAGTACCAACACGACATATAATTGTAAACATAATGTGGCCATATGAAAAATGGGATATAGACGTTATAATTCGCGTTTTATCGTGAAAAATTTCCATCCGATAACAATATTGGATTGCCAGTTTATTTCTTTGCTTGTTTATATTTTTAATGATAGACTATGTGTGATATTCCAACCCCGATACTACCAAGACTGGAATGTATTACAAGTTAATACGCAACTATATACAAACGGGAATATTAGATGTGAGATAGAATCAAAAATTAATTTCGCTAGAGAATCAGGAACATAAACAAATCTTCACTATTTCCCCCTGAACCTGAGTACGAGCAACCATATGATAAATTATTGTCAAACTGTATTAATAAAACATTCCGAAACAGAAGATACACTTACAATTTCTTTAGATTACGTTGGCTAGTAAATGTACCAGGTGCAATCAATTCGATTCCATTACCAGGTAAATCCCTGTGAAAAACAAAGGATAGTACAACTCTTATTGGTATAGTTTACAAATTACATATGCCAATCTGAGGCGCTAAAAATAATAAAACATTTAATACAAGAAACTAAATTTTGAAAACCAGTCAGTATGTTGAAAATATTATAAGCAAGTTTGGGGATAGGGGCGATTGTACATTGTACTATATTCATTTGACAAAGACGCAAAGTTACGAAACAAGTGACGGAGAGGTGTCACTGAGCGATTTCTAGGGGGTATGTGTACAACACATAAAGACACGTATGTGACACGTATGCCGATGAACTATCACTGACAAAAATGTATTATCAGATTTTTAAAAGAAATGAAAATGGTCAGATTTCGGGCAAAATTGTTTACAAAATTTGAAAACTTCCAAAGGAGTAAACCGAATTATGCACTTACAGAGAAAGTAGTAGCACGTAAGAAGATAAATTGAGATAGAGGACGTCTTCTAGCGTTGTCTGGTTCCAATACATATCTGCTTCTCGTTTGGCTCGAACTCTGCCAGATGCATTAGCAATTACTCTGTATGATAATATCCCAACAATACGGAAAATATCATGAAGAAGTAATTGGTGAAAGAAGTGTATCATATTGAACCACTACCTAGTCTCACAGTAACTTCTCAATCACTCATACTTTAAATCATTTTGGAATCTGAATCGTCACACTCTTAAATCCATGCAAGTTTGCTGTTTGTAATAAACAGTCTCCAGGTTCTTCTAGGGGGGGGGGGGGCAATTTCATGAAGCAATGTATCACACCTTGGGCTCCGAAACGATTTTCAAGGCTTGAGAAAAACCTGTGATTACGAGATTTAATGAAATGTATATGGATTCATATTTCCGAAATACCATTTTTTCCTCTCTACGAAAGTACTTAAAGGTAATACAAAGTTTGGGGAATTTTTTTAAATAGGCAGGATAGTAATTCTTTACATATTTGATATATTTGGATGCCCCTGTGGATGTATTATAACCACTAAAAAATGTAGCCCTGAAACATTTTTACTTTCGAGAAAAATTGAATATAAAAATTTACCGGTGCTCCCGGTAAATGTTGATACATTTCAAATAGCGCTTACGGCCATACAACGGTAGCTGCGACCATGAAAATCTCAGAATATGTAGTTGTGATATGACATTTCCAAACGGGAATAGCCGAATGGTCAATTTAAATCAAGAAACATTGTTTTATGGCTCAATTAATATCTTGACCTTGAGAGGGAGCTATACAACATAAAGAGTTTATTATTTACAATTTCATAACTTAAGACTCGATTTCAACCGCGACAATGATCACTGAATATTGTAGGATCGCATATGCTTCCAATATGTTCATTTGAACCAAATTCATGACCCCATACCAAAACATTGTATGACTTTTAACGTATAATAACAGGGGCATATTATACCATTGAAGTACTATCTTGAAGACTTCTGTTGTATACTCACAATCTACGGCCATCTGTTGGGATACTAGCAGCCAGTTCGGGTGTCCATACCTCGAACGAACGACAATCAAAACTGAGACCATCACATGAACATCCAGAGGGGCAAGCGATGTCTAAAGCAAGTGATTAGAACAAGACATATTTGACCAAACCATTATATACGTGGCTCCAGTGCTCCTTAAAACAAGCTTTCTCTCTCACTTATACTCTTAGTGCGTCACTCTTATTCATTAAAGCTTCATGCACTCTCATATTACATTTTTGTTACAATTCGCTAGCCTCCTCCTCTCCTCGCTCGTCATTACCCCCGTTCTCTCTCCTATCTTAATTCTCTCTCTCTCTCTCTCTCTCTCTCCATTCTCTCTCACTCTCTCTCTCCTCTCTCCCTTTATCTTCATCTCTCTCTATATATATATATCCCTCTATATCTCTCTTTCTATCTCTCTCTATTTCTCTTCATCTCTCTCTCTCTCTCTTTCTCTATCTTCTAACTTACCACAGAACATCTCGTCATCACCATCAGGGCAGTCCTTTACCCCATCACAGATCTGATCGTCTGTAACACAGTACCTCTCTCCGTGGCATCGTAGAAATCCAGGACAGGAATAGGATTCTATCATGGAACAATGCAGGTGCTTAGACATGTTAGAATGCATGGCCTAAAAAAAGATGTTGTATCGCATTTGCGACCGACCCAAACATTTTGAAATCGACGTCGGCTTTTTCAAAAAGTTTTTTTTAAACCTCTTTTTAGAAAAAAAATGTATTAAAGCATTCAAAACTGAGAAATATCAACCCAAAGAGGCAGTTAGAAAAAAGAAGAACAAAATAAAAATCTCCGACCGACCTACCCATATTTTGGCATCTACGGGGCAATACAACATCTTTTTTTTTAGGCCTAAGAGATGGCAGTAGGCTGAACACATTAATCTCCATTTGCCATGTTTGCCTTGGCCCATTATAAAGAGAATATGGTTCCAAAGGAGACGAGGTTTATCACGTTCCTCTGAAAAATGAATGTCGTGTTGATCCCTCTCTCACCTTACTTAGATCCCCAATCAATTCCTAAGTGGTGTATTAAAAGCTAACTCTTAAATAAAAATGAACACAGAAACATGTAGATTTGCATTCAGTTTAGCTGCATTAATTACAAAAGGCACTAATTCATCGTCCATACAAAGTTTAATGCCTAGGTCACATTTGCTCTACAGCTAGGATACGGCAGCCGTACGCCCCCGAAATGGAGAGATATTTGCGGCGGCCTCAGGGTCCGGTCACCCTAGGTTTTATCCCTATCTTTACAGGCCGTACGAGTCGCCGTGGGAATATAACTGTGTTATAAATGTTTTCACTTCTACATGTAGGTTCGCCGTAGCGATTAGACACGCCGTAGCCATACCTTAGAGCGGTTCCACGGCGACCATACGTCATGTGTACGGTGGCCTTGCGTTTGCCGTGTGGCTGCTCTAGGGTCTTCTAAATTATAATTGACTTTTACGGACCCTAAACAAATTGCGGTGGCCGAGGGAATTCCACGAGGCCAGCCTTAAGGCGGCCCTACGGCGTCCGTACGGTGGCCATGCGGGCGCCTTGGTATTTGTCTAACTTACGGCCGCCTCAGGCGGCCGTGCGTCATCACTTCAAAGGCCGTACGGCAGCCGTAGGTTTTCTCTCTCCACAAATTCAATATACGCCGTGCGGCTACCCTAACATAATATCCCGAATGTGACCGTTGGAATGCTGCGGCGGCCCTATAATTGCTATTGGCCGTATATATTTTAGGCCGCACGGCCGCCGCGGCAAATGTGACATAGGCATAACTTCTCTCAAATGTCTCGATCAGACAGTGAACTCGTCCATCATATTATACTCAACTCACCACATCCAAACTCGTCTTCACCACCTGGACAATCCGCAACACCATCACAACGCCGGCGTAGAGAAAGGCAGTAAGAATGTGCGCACTTGAAAGTGTTTCCAAAACACTCAATTTCGCCTACACAGACAAGATAATGGATGTATGAGTTTCCAAATATGTAATACGTTTATTAAAGAGGACTCCTCCTCACAAAGGACAAAATAAATTTGTTTATTTCACACACAAATATGCTGCAATATAGCTGCAATGCAAGTTTTATCGCTCGCAGATCACATACATTTACATTTGAAATATTTTAGTTTTACACTATAATCAAGTGATTTATTTTAAATATGATATTAAGCGTTATAATGAATGAACCACAACGATTATCATAGAAGGTACGACAAACAAATAGCGGCTTATTGAATGAGAACATAAAGTAAGAATCCAGTGGCACTCGATCTGAACATCTGAGTTCTAAGAAAATTTGAATAATTGTTTTATCTTAAGCACACCGCACACTAAACGATCTTCCTTCGATCCGATCTCCGATGAAATAGCAATTGCATTAGACAATAAATCCAATTAAGCTTCTGAATAATGATAAGAATACTAGCGACTGGAATTTTAGTTTATTGAACTCTCCTAGTTAGAATAAAATCTGGATCGTTTTCAAATCGCAGACAATGGTACTACTGGTCTGACGTCACTACGATTCTGAGCCGATTTAGCTTTTCCTCTTCCAAGAAAGGATGAGATTCCTTGAAATATGGATTTTCCTAAATCTTATGACTATTTAGATCATCGCAGGTCATTCAGATTTTACGTGGTTGAATGTTTATTTCAAATGCCATTGTAGATTCCGAAATCGGATCGTATAGTGTGCTTTACAGATTTCGTTTATCTTCAAATATCATCTAATGACCTGGCTTCAAATTATTCATCTCACCGCAATTACGAAGATGTGTGACGTCACGGCAGCCTTGTTGCAATCCATACTCATCAAAGTCATAGAGACAGCGCCATCTTGAGTCGAGATTCTCACCGTTCATACATCTCAATGTATCGTCCCCCCTATTGTACTCTGTACAAGTTAGGTCATATTCATCAATTTACAAGTAATTTTGTCCAGTTTCATCAACATAATATCATAAAGTTTAAAATGTTATACAAGTTTGTACTCATTACAATATAAATGATTTGTTATAAGCAACCAGTTATTTAAGTAATTTTAAAGATACCCTGACACTCATTTTTGTGTGGTCTAGATTATATCGATTTCAATCATTTTCAATTTGAAATGACCAGGGGCGTTTTTTTTATATAAAACTTGTTATCACCACAATTAAGTGCCATTTCGTTTCATAAAAGATTTTTCATTGTCAACCCTTTGCAGTTATTTCAAAAGTTTATATCAATTGTTAATAACGATCAACCCTTGCCAAGGTCCATCTTTATTCTTACCACACGATAGTTCATCTTCCATGTTAAGTCCATGACAGTCTTGATTTCCATCACATACTGATCTACCTGGGATACATGTACCATCGTAACATTGAAATGTTCCACCAGAACAGAACTCTATAGAGAAACACATGGACAAAATAAAATCCCATCATGAAAAAACGTAGTAAAATACGTATACCCTGTGTTGAGAAATTGATTTGAAAAACAAGGAAACATAATGAATATGTAGTATATTTAAAAAGAAATAATATTCCCCAAACCGCAAAATATATGTTTGGAGCCTTAATTAATTATTTCATAATAAGAAGATGCTATTTAGTACGATATCCCAGGGAGGCATGATAAAGAAGCATACGGTTATGACGGGGGGAAGCGAAAGAAGAAGCAGGAGAAAGAGAAGGAGAAGAAGAAGAAGAAGAAGAAGAAGAAGAAGAAGAAGAAGAAGAAGAAGAAAAAGAAGAAGAAGAAGAAGAAGAAAAAGAAGAAGAAGAAAATGAAGAAAAAGAAGCGAAAGAAAAAGAAGAAGAAAAAGAGGAATAGGAGGAGGAGGAGGAAAAGGAGTAGGATGAAGAAGAGGTGGAAGAAGAAGGATAAGCGTAGGAGGAGAATGAGGAGAGAGAGGCAATGAAAGAAGAAGGAGATACAAGGACGAAACAAATGAAGAAGAGGAAAAAGAAAAGGAATAAAGAAGATAAATAAGAAGGGGAAAGAAAATGAGGAGGTAGAAAAAAGAACAACAGAATCATACTTACTGCACAGTTCTTCATCGCTACCATCCACACAATCTGGAGTAATATCACACTGCTGAGATGCCTCGATACATTGTCCATTTCTACACTGAAATTCATCATCCTTACATTGACGATAAACTATTAAAAGAATATAAAGGAAGAGATGGGAAAGATCGGGTCTTGCTACAGATATTTGCATTTGGAATTTAACCTTCGGTGTATTAAGAAGGTGAGCTTTAAACATGTCCTGGTGAAGTCTACTCAAACGAAGAATTATATATTAACTGTAATTTCTCGTTATAATAGTAGAGATGTTGCTAACATGACGAATGACAAATATTTGAAATAATGTAAGAGTGTATTAAAAGCCTTTATCCCATTTTTTAATGAATCATTATGTCAGCTTCTTCCCATAGTTGACTTTAATGACATGGTCCTTCTTTCCGCATCTTTTAAAATGTTACTTCATCTTTAAGAAATAAGAAATTATTGAGGTATACCATTTAAAAAAATAATTACTGACCCTAAAGGCCGAGCTATAAATGGGATTACTTCATAATATAGAGTGATGACAGTTATAATGTAATAATGTCTATAGTCACTAGTGTCATGCTAAATCGGTGTTTTATTGATCATACTATAATCAGACAGCTGAAGTCATTTCCTTGTCGTATGTTTGTTTGTTTATTTGGTTGGTTGGTTGTATCGTTTGCTTTTTTTCTTCTTCATTCGTTCTTCATTTATTTATGGAAGCTAGGTTGAGAATCCTAATTAATATTCACCACAATGTTCCTCGTCCGACCTGTCTTGGCAGTGAGGTACATAGTCACAGTAGAATGAAGCTGAGATACATCGACCCGTATCACATTGGAAACTTGAATCAGGACAGGATGGAAAGGTACCAGGATCCATGTTTTCTAATAAATCTGAACCTGTTATTTTAAAAAAAAATTAAGAAAATACATTATAAATTAGGCTGTTGATAGCGTCAAATCAGTAATTAACATAGTGCTCTTTTCCCTTAGATACTTATCTCTATTTGTTCGATTTATTTTTCTTCTTTCCCTTTATACAAACATCCTTCCCTTACCTTCTTTTGCACTTTCTTCTCTCTCCGTAGCAGCTTGCATTCATGAATTTCGGGTTCACAATTTGATAATGAAGAAACTGTTTATATTCAAGGAGTTGGTTCAGTGGATATTGGAAGTTTATGTGATGTTAATTGTTTCACAATTATAAACTATCATTACGAAAATCACAAACTTTACATGTTTTATGTTGCCAATGAAAGCAGTCCAATCAAAGAAAGAAGATTTTGAAGTGAGAGACGGAGACGACGAAGTTTTGAAGCGAAATAAGTATGAAAAAGGACTGGAGAGCTTTTACAAGTATTATCATTACAAACCTGCACAGTTCTTTTCGTCTTCTCCTCCTATGCATTCTTCTCGTCCATCACAAACATGAACTGATCTGATACACTCTCCATTCAGACATTCATACATGTCATCACCACAGATGTTTACAAGATCTGTTAATGGAAAAATAAGAAATACAATGACTGTTTTCACTCTTTCTTTCTTTTTAAAATTCCGTATTGGTACATTAAAGTGCTCTTTGCACACATTCACTTCATTACGGGTCTGCAAAAGCTAAATTGTAAAATTTAATATAATAGTGAAAATGAATGTCAAACATTATCGTAAACATGCCAACAGGTATTCCTCAAATTCCTAAAATGTATGATCAGTTTTTGTCATTTTCTTCAAATGACAATGCTCGAGGGTGACCGCTTTATCTTTTACCTTATGAAACTGATTAAAAAGCTGACAACACTGATAATGGAACGATAAGCAATCGCCTACCAGACACAACAAAGTAACACATGCTGCCATTATGAGCCAGTGCGCAGTCTCTCTCAACTAGCTGCCAATCATCACCATCGTATTCCATCACGTGACACGGTTCAATCGTGACGTCATGGCGCAGTGGACTCAGGGTTTGGTTGTCAACGTTGTATACACCTGGGTAACAAGATTGGCAGATGAAAAGTGATTACAGTAAGTCCTGAATCTTTTGCTGATGGCAGTCACTATGACTGCCATCAGCAAAAGATTCAGGACGTACTAAAATCACTTGATTATTAGTGTTTCTGAACAATCTAAATACATAAAGAGTGATTGTCTTATATAAGGAAATACTTTAAGGCCCTTTGATATTTTTACAGAAAAAAAAACTGCTGTGGCCAGACGGTCGGTATTCTTAGAATTCTTTATGAATGCGGTTCATTATTAATGATAAAACTGTATACTATTTTTCTGCTTCTTCTTCCTCTTCTTATTTTAATTACCCAGAATAGTATTTTTCACTGTAAAATGCAGTGTTCCTCTGTCATGTGGGGAACAATTTCAGTACAACGGGTGATTAGTTAAACGTTTAATAGTATGTACAACACACCTTGTATGTCGATGACCATGCCTACTGGTATAAGTTTGAACGGCCATAATAGACCAAGAACATAGATTAGACGTGGTAGAGGTAAGAGGACGGAGGACTGGATGGCCTGACATGGCAACGGAGCGGGTTGATCAAAGAGGGTAAGAGTCAAGCACGTGTCAACAATTCGTAGGCTTCCAGATGAGCAACCTGTCAGAGACAAAAATATAAAGACATTCCAACAAAACATTCGTTTTGTGAAGCTACTGCTTTGGTTTTTTTCCATGTCTCACTACAATATATATGTTAACCTTTGGGTCAATTTTCATTCAATGTAACTTTCGAATAAATGCCAAGATAACATCAAGGAAGGGGTGAAGAGGCATGGAGCGGAAGAAAATTATGAAAGTGAGAGATAAAGCAATATTACTATGACCATCGAGTGTAATAGATATACAAAGATAACTCATGGAGCATAAACATTTGATGAATGATATGAAAATATTACCTTTCGTTGATAAATCTCCAATGCTTGGTACGACAAGTTCATCAGCTGCAAAAGGTTATTAGATATACAGAGCGTCAACTTGAAGAACATACCCGTCAATAAGTCTGAAACACCAACCCATCAACAATGTATACCTATGTTACCTATATTTATTTAATGTCATTATTGCAATCATAAACTCTTTCTCACTCTCGTGAATTTGCTGAGAACATGCCAAGACTGTGTCGTATTTTCAACCTACCCTGAGCGGGTTGAGAGCAAATGAATTGACTTGCTTCACGTGATGCACATGATATGTCATGCCAATTCGCTGAGGATTGTAGGTTTTCCAATTTGATCATCGTACAATCTTCTTCCTCATGGCCATTCGGTTGAGAGTCATCAGAGCTGTTGAGTTTGAGACAAAAATATGTCAATATAATGTAAATATAACATAACATATATAGAATTACTTGTAATTCTTCTTGAACTTCGCTCAATTACTCCATTCCTTCAATTCTTGTTTGCTTATCTTACCTTCATCTTCATCTCTCCCATTTTTATTTATATATATCACTCAACCAGAATGTTTACCTAGACGGTGCTATGTACCAGTCTGCATAGCTTAGAGGACCGCCGTCTTCCCATCTGAAGCGACCTTCCTCGGCGCTATCTGTCAAACCTGAAACAAAAAAGGCATGACAAATATTGTCATTTATATTCTTTTTCCCTCAAAGATCCTTTTATTCTTAATTCAATCGAAATACTTCAGGACGTTTGTATAGTTTGGTATCTAGCACCGCAGAGTGACACATAATTTACCACACTTTGATATGTACTGAACTATGTGTAAACTCTGTGACCACAGTATAGTCACTGTGTTGGTTTCAAATCATCTGGTTTACCACATAGTCGTACATAATGTTACAGAGATTGACACATATTTACCACAGTGTAGGATTTGGTTTACCACATAATCGGTTATATTTCACACACAATGACACATATTTGCAACAGTGTGGTATGTATTTAACTACGTGCACACTCTGCGATCACAGTATTTTCACAGTGTGGGGTTTCAGATCATGTGGTCTTCCACATAGTCGTACATATTTAACACAGTGTGCCATATATTTACCACAATGTGGTATGAATCACTATGTGTTAATTTGCATAATGAATATGGGGTGCGTGCAGATCTGTTTTTATACAATTTATCTGAATTTAAAGCATAATTCTTAATTACTGATGATTAAGTTATGTGCAATTCATTTCAAAAGTACTACAAAATATAAATTGCCAATTATTAGGACATTTTACTACTTTGTACAAATTACATTTAATTAAACATGAATTAGGGAAATATTAACTATGAACTAAAAATATATTGAATAAAATACAAGTATATGGAAAGTTGTGGGACACAGAAACTAGCCTACTTATTACCAATGCCTTTACATTGGAAATTGTAGATCAACCAGTGATGCTGTGTTATTTGTTGCCACTTGCAAAAATAATTAGTACAATTGCTACTTATAGCGTAAAGTACTAATTAATTTTATCATCTGGTGTTGATGCCACAGTTTACCAGACTATGTGGTGCGTACCAGTGTGGTAACGCTGTGGTATACTTTGTGGTTGATACCACAGTGTGGGCCACATGTGATTTTTGGACATGTGGTAACGCTGTGGTGTACTATGTGGAAGATACCACATCGTGGGCCACATGTGATTTTGGGACATGTGGTAACGCTGTGGTGTACTATGTGGTTGATACCACAGTGTGGGCCACATGTGATTTTGGGGCACGTGGTAACACTGTGGTGTACTATGTGGTGCGTACCACAGTGTGGTAACGCTGTGGTATCGACTGCACCACACAGTACACCACAGCGTTACAACATGTCCTAAAATCACATGTGGCCCACACTGTGATAACACACTGTGTTTGACTATATGGTACACAGCGTGGTTCACTATGTGGTAACACTGTGATTGTTCCATAAGGGGAGTCTTACGGATTCAGGTATCTAGGTTTATTTCTAGAGGATATTGTCCGGGGGCAATACCAAAGGACACAATTAAATGCCAAATGGTAACTTTTCCGCCACAATAATGTGTAATGAGATTAGCAGGTACATACAGTAGTTCAGAATTTCGAAAATCGAGTAATACCAATATAGGTTTTCATGTTGTTGCCAGTAAACCATGATGACGTCAACATGTAATGGATGAAATTCATCTCTTTGGCGGTTTTTATGCTGACAAGAAGGGCGCCAATATTTCGGCACATCTTCGAGGCATCGTTCCATCGAATCGTCTGATTGAGTGAGGTAAACTGGTAGCATTTATTTCCAAACAGTTTCCATCCCTCGGGACATGTGTAATCTATGAGTATAAATTGAATAAAAGAAAAGAACTTCGTGATAATTAAACTAATAATATAAAGGACTATTTTGATGTAAGATACTAATATTTCTATATTTGACTGCACAGACAATAAAAAACGTTATGGATATTTATTTATTTTTAATGTAAAAAAAGGGCGAAGAATTAATGATTAAAAAAAAAACGAATCCTTAAAACGTCGCAAATTTTGGTAATGCTTTGAATTTGATATACTTTCTCCTTCTCGCAATGATAAGACATCTTTGTTCAAATGTTAAGAGGGATGGTAGTAGTATTTTGCATATATTCTGTTGTTTCGAGTGTTGCGTAAGAAAGTTCCTAATTCCAAACTAAATCGTCACGAAGTACCATGTCTGTCGTTTATAAGTTAGTTTACCTGAAACATTTGTTGTTGAGTCTACATCTAGCTCAGTGTAGGTGGCATGGTACTCGGCATAAAAACCATTTCCTTGGAGATCACCATCTGAAACAAACTCAATGACTACGATATTTAGGCTGCTTCGGACGTCATTTGATGGCGGGTTTGAATTGCAGAAACGTCCCAAGATCGGCGACTGAGGATCTTTATCTTTCAACCCATCATAGACAACCAAGTAGTCCGTTTGAGTACACTCGTGGTCATTGATGTCGGAGACGACATTGAAATGAGTAAACGTTACGGTCACGAAGGAGCCTTCAGGCGTGACGATATTCCATCGGCATAGTGAGTTGGGCGCGTAAGGAAAGGGGTAGTTGACGGAGACAAATACAGCAGCAGAAAGGGTGCAGTACTCCACACCCGAACAAGTATCGCGACCAAATCCACAGCCTCCTAATTCTGAAAGAAACGAGAAGCGCAATGAGAGAATAAGAAAAGAACGGAGGTAAAGAAACATGAAAAAAGGTTGAGGGGACTCCATCCTATGCAAATCCCTTAACCGCTGGCCTTGTTAATTTGAATTCGATCTACCCTGAATGATAGGTAGCACACCCCGCACCCCTTCCCTCCTGGCTGTGGCGTAGCATTGAATCACGTACCTGTTGTGTTGTAGACAAGATTGAACCCAGTTGATTTGCCCGCTAATCCTGTGTTCAAGGCGACAATGATCGTAGATGAGTTGGATATGATGAGAGGTTGGGTCGTATTCCCACACAGTGCGCGTTTCAGGATACCGGTTGATGTACGTACTGACACACGATCAATGCAGTTCGCAGAGACACTCTCGATGTCGAAGTCGTTGAAATGAAGAGAGATGTAGCGATCAGATTGCACAGTAATATTAAATTCACAGCTGGTGAATGGTGGAATAATAGACGGGAAATCATTGGTCTGGATTGAGCCTGATGGTCCATGAAAGCTGACTGTCTTACCGCATACAGCATTGCAATCTATAACAGTGCAGTCTGCAGTGGGATTAGAAAATGATTCACAGAGTCCTAAATCAATTATTTTCACAAATTTCTTTTAGGATATACCAAACGTTGAATAACTGGAAGTCATGAAACGTTGGGAATCATTGAGGAAGGCTATTGAAGAAGGTATACCACAACTTGGAAATGGTTGAGAGGCTTGACCAGGACTTTGTAAACATACATTAGTGAAGTTTTAGGCTTTCAGAGATATCCTACATGCGGCACCAGCCCATCAGAGCTAAAGATGTCTGGTGACATGCTCTAGCTCCCACAAATAATTGGATTACGCAAGGCATTTTCTTAAATTATCAGTCATTCTTAATCCATAGGTATCATAACTACCTAATGTAATTCTTTTAACTAATATGCAAGCAACTGGATGGGTAGAGCCTACATCAGGTCATCCATAAACTGGATATGCCTCTGCATTTCATCCATTATTTCAGTGTCAAAATAATAAATGTCAACTTGCAGATAACCATGAAACTCCTAGTGCTTACAGTTCTAAAGTTGTAAACAAGATTCGAAGATTGACTTACCGACCATGTCATAACTGGCTTCAAAGCCAAGTTCATTTGGCATATTGGCGGTCAACGACCACATGGTGAGTTCAATGAATACGACATTGGACTGGCTAATGACCTCGACATCATAAAGTTCACCGCAGTATTGACCACGTGTTTGATTGGTCTTACCGATGACGTCATAAACATCAAGGGTGTCCTGGCATTTTGAATCGCGAAGATCTTGACGCAACATCATTTTGATGATGGTAAGCCTAGATACAACATTAGAACAAAATTGAAATCAGAATATTGATGTTGGTAGTATTTAAAGAAAACAAATGGACAATTCTAATAGAATATTCATATGAAATGATTTTTTAAAATCAGAAACGTGTGCGAGAATGGTCCATTTTAATTACAAAACGGATAAAATCATTACCTGACTTTCATACTTTCAGGTCCCTTGATCAGAAAGTGACATGTTGATTGCTGGTTGTAGAGTGGAGGGTAACTGTACGCTTGTATGTGACCTACTGAAGCTGATGTCACGTGTGATGTGACGTCATCAGACCAAATATCATGGCAATGAAGATCAGCATATTCTACAATGTCAAGAAATTCAATTCAATTATTTGTTCATCTTGAAAACCTACTATGTGATTATAATACATATACAGCCTTCAGAAAACACAACATTAACTCCCTTTTACATTTAATTAACTTGGTGTTTATCTCGTTGTTTATATTTGCTGTGAAGTAAATGATTAGAGGTGACAAGCAGTGAACATGATCGCAAAGAATTTCTAGGAATCAACTCAAGGGCAATTGCAATACTCTTTTGTAGGCCTATACCCCCATAGGAATCATGTTTGTGTTTAATATGTAAGAAGTCATTGTAATTTTGTAATTAATAGGTGATGGAAAGCGCTACTGAATTTGCTTTCTGTTAATTTTTCGAAAGTCTTTGCGATCAGGTTAGTGAATGGTGAAACATGCGAATGATACTATTTCAAGTGCAGATTGCCTACCTTGCTCACAGATGAATGTTTTCTGATCATGACAGTCAGACGATTCGATTATAATCTCAGTCGCGTTCCATATGATTGAAGGGCAGAGGTCATCCACAGCAGAAAGATCGTCTTCTACCCAAATATCACTTACATTTACCACATTCAAAGCCTGTAACGTGATCAGAAACGGAATAGTTGCCGAGTTTATTCCTTACTGTATATCTCTCATGTATTGATCACATTTTGAACGTTTGGGAACGATTTCGTCATCGTGCAAAAGACGGCTATCGGATTTGAACCTAGAACATTGACAAGAAGTTTACCAGAATGCTAAACACTAGGCCAACTCCAATCTACAATATCCACAGAGGACCAAGGCGTTTTAAAATCGAGAGACTCTGAAATAACGGTGCTCATCCGTACACCGATAAGCACACCCATGACTTGGCGACGTTGTAATACAATTACTCCGATTATTCTGTTTTCATTAAAGTACTTTTTTATAGATTAGTTCCTCCAAAACAAATCCACCAATTATTTTGTTAATGTTTTATGTGACAATTTTATCGTGAATACAAGACTCAGTTCCTCGTAGCACTCATAATTCAAGTTATAGGATTAATGATGAACGGGGTACCTGTATAAAGCTCTCATCACTGGCAGTGGGTAGACGACTCTGAATTGCCCTGCATTGATTGGTAGCTTCTGTCCACGTGACAGTTTCGGAATCCATGACGTAAAAGCATGATGACCCTTTATTTAGGGCAATGCTGCTCGTAGGATTCATGACATATTCGCATATGCCTGAGAGAATTATCAAAAGAAGTTATTTGAATAATAAGTATCTTAATGATTTCTAGACAATGTTCTTTTACGTACTATGCCCAGACTCTGAACCGTCTTGTCTGTTTTTGCTGGGAGATACGCACAGAACATGTAAGGCAATTAATAAGTCAAGGGAGCCTTTCTCTCTGTGTCTGCCCGAAAGTAAACAAGTTGTATTCCACGCAGTTAATTTAAAAATGAATTTAGCATAAATCTTGTAAATGACAATGCATGCGCAAAAAGGAAATTGATTTGGCGCCTGTTCTTCAAAGAACTTAATAAAGTTATATATAGCTTCATCAGATTGGTAAAAACGGAAGCACCTGTTTAGCCTCATCTAACCTGTACTTACCCACACACTCTCTTTCAGAGGAGTCTAACCGGTAACCATCTGGGCATGCGCAGTGGTAGCCCCCATCATAGTTTACGCATTCATGTGAGCACCCATTTTCACTCCTAAGACACTCATCTATATCTGCATAAATATTGTTGATAGTAAGACAGAGATGGAAAGTTATAGCGGTATTCAAGGGCATATTACATTTTTTGTAATACATAAAATTGACCATTTCAAAAACGCCGGAGTCGTATTTTGTATAAACTTTGTCGAACATTCGAGTTCCGATGTGTACCTTTGCTGAGACATTGACTTATATTCATTTGTCACTCTCGACCCAAATGTAGTAAAATGTTACTGGTGGAATTATTCCTTGAACGTGACACTGCGCCAATAAATATAGTTACGATTACCGGAACTGAAGCGCATGAGTATTTTAAAGCAATTTTGAAAGTGCATTATATGAGCTGTGAAATGCAGAGAATATTGCTGTATATATTAGTATTGTAATATAATTATGTTGAATAATTTTTGAATCTTCAAATTGAGATATTTATGGGAAAAATAACTCTAAAAGAATCGATTTTGTGTGCAAAAGGTCCCGGATTCATTTCCCGGACGAACCTCCACCCCCACTTTATTAAAAGGGGGACTGTCAGGCAGTAGTAGACAGAAGAAATGGTAGTAGTAGTAGTAGTAGTAGTAGTAGAAGTAGTAGTAGTAGTAGTAGTAGTAGTAGTAGTAGTAGTAGAAGTAGTAGTAGTAGTAGTAGTAGCAGCAGCAGCAGTAGTAGTTGTAGTTGTGGTAGTATAAGAAGAAGTAGTAGTAGTACTAGTTATGGTAGTATTAGAAGAAGAAGTAGTAGAAGAAGTGGATATAGTAGTAGTATCAGCAGCAGTAGTAATACTTGATAGTAGTAGGTACTACTTTTACTATCAATACTACTATTATTACCACTACTCCTGTTGCTACTACTACTAATACTACTATTAATCACTATGAACAGGCCGGAAAAATGACTTAAAGTGATCTTGCCAATGCCTTAAATTCCAGCGAAATGTTTTAAAACAGTCTAGTAGCAGGAGGAGGAAGAGGAGTTTCTTACCTATTTCACAGAGGGATCCACGCAGAAGAGCACTTTTACATTCATACTGTGTCCACTTAAACCCAGCAAGTCCGTCGAGTGCCATACAGTATGCGTTGGTACTGATAGACAGATCGTAGAGGAATTGCTCATAGATGACAGGGGTACCGTCATCCCACATCCAATCTTCCTCGCCTTCTTTCTTAGCTCCTATTGTCAACTGTGTTTTGCTCTGGAATACAAGCTCAGAACGATGATTTGAAAGTTGGGTCTGGATGTTTAAGGACTTGACTGTAGCTCGCTTGCTGTCCTCGGCAAAGATGTCGCTACACGCTCCTTCTGCGTTGCTGCTTACAGACAGGTAGCATTTTCCACTAATTAAGATCAATCCGTTCTCGGATCCACATACCCTCCCAGTACCTAGGATTGGGGTAGATAAATAATTCCCGTATCTTCATTGTATACGCTGCGTAACAACATCAGATTTATATTTGAAAGTTGCACGTATTCCATATTTTTTGTTTTAAATGATATGTTATGAACGAGATTAAGAATGGGCCCTCAATGACGGCATTTTTTAACTGAAGCTGCAACCCTGTTTAAATAAAAAAAAACTGAGAATAAATTTAAAAAATGTTTCATTATAACGATATTGAGGCTTTGCTATATACCACTTTTCATCTTACTGGCTATTATATATCAAGGCCAAAGAATCAATTTCACGAAAGATAGGCCTCATGTAAACCACGAGTGTCGAAAGTGTACATTTTGCATCAAACAATTCGAGCTAGACTGTCTAGGCCTACCTATCAACGGGCAACCGATGATCTCAACTCGCATCCTTTTTTTAGCACTATACCATTCATATGGCATGATACGAACACCTCGTGTGACGATTGGTCGATCAAGGGTGTTCCTCACTTCAGTATTCTGATCGTTGTTACCGAGTAAAATCTGAAATGGATCAGAATTGTTATCATTTTTAGTGTCAAAGGTACGGACACAGATAACTTGTTTAAAGGACAAGTCCACTTGAAAAATAACTTACTTTCAATAAAAGCAGAAAAATCAGACAAACCAATCAAAAAAAGTTTGAGCAAAATCGGATAACTAATAAGAAAGTTATGAAGTTTTGAAAAAGTATGTAAAACTATGGAACAATGAGAATCACAACACAAATTGCCAAGATGGTTATCAGTTTGTGACGTCATGTCCTCACTATTTATCAATTGCTCTATATGGTTTAATCCCATTAATTTCCCTTTTTATTCCCCAAAACTTGATTTCCCCATGCCTTTGCCCAGGTTATATGATTTTTTATCATATTGCATGCATGACATTTCACAAAATCTTTTATGACCTTTGAAGAATTTCTACTATTTTCTGAATATTGTATATTCATAATTATTGATTTTTATATAAATAGTTTATCAAAATTTATATTTTTCATGATTTAACTGGAAAAATTACTCTATATTGGTGCATCCGCACAAAAACATATAACTATTAATCTAACTTGGATGCTGGTGTGAAGAAATAAGATTCTTAAGGAAAAAAGTAGGGAATTTATATCATCAATATAAAGAAAATAATTAGTGGATAGTGAGGACATGACGTCACAGACTCATGAGTGATTTGTCAATTTGTCTAGTGATTTTCAAAGTTTTTAATGTCATTAAAAATTCATAACTTTCTTATTAGTTTTCAGATTTTGCTTAGGCTTTTTTTGATTAGTTAGTCTGATTTTTCTGCTTCTATTGAAAGTAAATTATTTTTGGAGTGGACTTGGGCTTTAAAGACAATGTACAATATTATACATAATTTGTTGAGATATTAATAATGAAAATAATAACAATAATAATGATAATAATAATAATAATAATACTAGGCCTAATAATACTGATAATCATAATAATCATCATAATAATAATAATAATGATGATTATAAATAATAATAATAATAGTGATAATAATAATAGTAATGAAAATGATAGTAATGATTATATTAATAATAATATCAAATAATAATAGTAATAATAATAATAACGAAAACAATAATGATAGTGGGCTCTTGTACAGCTCTCAGAGTTTGTCAGATCAAGTTAAACACAGTCCTAATTCATATTTCAGCCTGCAAAAACGAACTATACTGAATTGCATTTGCTGAACTGCAATATGCTATTCTTTCATGACAAAGAAATATGAAAAAACAAAAATGGCATCAATATAATGCAATCAGGATACTGATAATTGAAATTATTTTAGAACGAGAGGGTTCATTATGAAGATGATTAGGATTAGCCAGATGGAACCAGTCGGTCTTTTCTAATTACATCAATTAATATGACATTCTTCTTCTATATAACATCACATTATACTATGTTTCACAATATCAAACGATAAAGAGTCTCCCAGACGGCGCTTTTAAATTAATTCCATTCTTACCATTTCATTCCCCTCGATATTTTTGTAGAAAGGCCATGTCTCTGATTGATTGGTACTACGCATGCTCCAGTAAGCCAGTCGGTAGGAGGTGACCCAACTCAGAAGAGTCTTTACACCTGCACCTTGGGTGATGATACCCGTCACGGTATGGAGCTCCGATAAATCAACCTTAAGATGTTAGAAGAAATGCTTTGAATTAATGTTTGTCTTAAGATTATAGTTTCATTTTTGTTTTATTGTAATTTTCAAAGTGTTTAACGTGTTTGCAACTTTTAGAATTGCACAGACTCTATTTCTGACGGAAAATGGACGTTGTCGTGTTCTCAAAATGACAAATAGACTTGAATCAATGTTGAATGTCAACGTCGAAGAAACGTTGACCAATTTCCAAAGGTAGCAATGTGCTTGCTGCATAAGATTTATGTTTCATTTTATCTCATCTGATGGATCTGAAAAACCGTAACAATACTATTCTCGTTACCTGTAGCCAATCTTCCCTTGCAAGAGAGCCCCTTGCACCCCAAAACGGCACCGGCCGAGGTTCATCTACGGGTACTGAAGGTAAATCACTCTCTTCAATATGCAGGCGGCCATTGTGTCCGGGCGAAGCAACATAGAAGGTGCTAGCTGTTATGGCTTTATTGGGGATGCGACCAGACTCCATTCCAAGTCTGTTGTTACAAACTAACGAAAAAGTGGGGATCAGAAAAACTTGTAAACGTGTGTGTGTGTTCTTGTATGGAATATTATTCAGCTACTCCATGTAAACTCATTGGCCGTCATTACGTCCCGGACCGAAATGTAAAAAATGCAGTAATGAGGCATAGCTATAGATAAGTGGTTATCAAAGTTATATAATCGTAATTCATTTTTTGCGCCAACGAAGTATTCTATGATTATGATACAAAGGCTTAAGTTAATTTTTTAATGGAACAAAAATTCTTCATGGAGAACCTCCACCTCCCTTCGAATACTTATTCTATAAAGCGAAAGGTTGGACATCTCCTTGTTTGAAACGCCCGCCATTATTTAATGTCAGCGTAATTTTGTTTACCCAGGGAAGAATCATCAGCTTAACACTATTGTTCGGGACATGAGTTATCTCCAAAATGGTTTATAAAAGTGATTCCACATTTCCTTGAATTAAAGAGAGCATGATTGCAACGTAATACCCCCTTCACATACACGGATTATTCTTACGAGTCCTTACGGATCGCACAAATTCACGGATCTTTCACGGATCTTTACGATTTGGCCACTTTTACGACCGGTTTAAGAGTTATTACGAGCTGTTTGCGGTTTATTACGGATTATTACGAGTTATTACGATGTATTTACGGCAACAGTCCACGATTTGTTACGAGTTGTCACGGATAACTACGAGCAACTAACGTGTTAGTTACTACCTGTTAACGTGTTGTTACGAATAGTTACGAGTAAGTTACGAGTATTTACGAGTCCTTACGATTTTTAGCCAAGAAATAACAACTGAAAATAAAGTGTTCGAATTTGCAGCTTTTATACCTTTCCCCAAATCGTAAGCAGTTCGTAGGCATACGTAAAGTATACGTATCTATTCGTAAAGTACTCGTAACTACATGTAAAATGCTCGTAATAACCCGTATCAATCCGTAAAGCCATCGTAAAATGACCCGAATAAAATCGTAAACGACACGTAAGCACACGCAACTATTCTTAAACTGCTCGCAATAATCCGTAAATAAACCGTAAACAAATCGTAAAATAACCGTAACTAATCGTTACAAAAATCTGTTACGAGTCATTAACGGATTCTTGCGAGCAGTTTACGGATGGGTACGTGTTGTTGCGAGCGGTTTACGGATGGTTACGGATTGTCACGAGCTATTTACGAGCTATTTACGGACAAATCAATCCGTGGACACTCGTAAGAAGATTTTTGACATGTCAAAAAATTTGCCTCTCCTTTCACGGATCCTCAAGAGTGCCTACGAGTTGTTGCGAGTTGTGACGAGTTATTTACGGATACCAGCGAGTTATTTACGGATGCTTGCGATCGACTACGAGTTGGCGATCCGTAAGGACTCGTAAGCAAAATCCGTGTATGTGAAGGGGGTATAAGGTAAGTTCAGTTGCCTTGGGCGCCACGTTTCGAAATTCGTGGGCAGTAGAATGACATGGTACATAATCCAAATATCAAACTAAGGCAATTCAATACGGTAATGAAATGTATCTAGTTGAGTTCTATACTAAGTTCTTATGATTATGGAAGGGAATGTTTCTTATATTAAGGTTTCAATTGACCTACCCCTGTTCTGGCATCCGATAAACTCAAGACGGAGGCAGATATTACGATACCACGTGACTGGATGAACTCTTACACTAAGGGTCGCAAAAGGTGGATCAAGGTCATTGCGTACAAGAGTTGTCATGTCCCTGTTGCCTTGAAAAACCTTGTGAAATGAAAGAGATCATTACAATAACATGGTGCAATGAATTTGTATGTTCCGTTTCTGCGAAGTTCTGGAAACAAATGATATAAAAATAATCGTGGGGAAAATCAAAATGTGTATACGCATTCAGCGCCTCAAATCAAAGGAATAGAGAACGAACATGAAATTAAGTGTTTCATAATTCATGTACATTTACAGCTTTGTGATCTGTTTAATAATTGATAGTTCAGCTCATAAAAAAGCCGATTCCTACCAAGAAAATAATTGACTATTACCTAAACGATCACAGACAATGACTAAGTTACTAAGTTAGTCAGATGATGTAATCCTCTTCAAACTTTTCCTATTTAATAACACTTTTTTTTTGTTACCACTGTTCTGATGTCATTGCGATACTGTGCGTCATCTTGGCCGTCCGAGATTGTGTAAGACTCCACCCATGCTTCGATAGCTAGACACCCTTGAGTGACCACGCCCTGAACTAACTTCTCACTGCCGAAGTTGATCTAAATGAAAAAGAAAGGAAGTATATGTTATATGGGAACCCCAAGATGGAGGAAACGATCAGAATGTCTTTTGGCCAGGATAAAAGAAAAAAGATAAATGTGTGAGCTTTCTCATTTGTTGTATGTCAGTTTGTCTGTGTCCAGTGCATGTGATATTCAGCAAGACTCGGTCGAAGTATTGCCATTTTGATCAAAACTTTACAAACATTTACAAAACTAACTCCACAATATCCACCAATTGCAATTGCTTTCAGACAGTTTATTCCAGTGTAATTGCATGGCCAGTGCGCAAAGGAAGCCGAAAAGTGTGAATGATGAAGAATTGTACCTACCTGTATCCATTGATCTGTAGATGATTGTGCTGGGATCCATCCATATCCGACTTGTTTGATGTATCCTACCCTGGCTGATGATGCAGGATGGAGCGCATCACCGTTCCAGGATGATGCCTCTATCTGGTTGTCATGGATACGATCTAGGGTAAGTCCCATTACGTCATCACAATCTAAAATAAGGCAATAATAATTGCATTTAATACACTGATTTTGTCAATGACATTATGCTATAATATGATTATTCAATACCGTCACTCAAGAAGACTCAATATTAGAAGTGGTAACAAAGTCATACCAAACACGTATAATCTAATCATGATATCTACATAGGCCTATGATCATGATAGATCAAAGGTGTCCGTTCCTTTTTGAATGATGATAAATAATTTGAGTTGAAAGGCATTTCTTTGACCCGAATCAAAAGAATACTAGTAAGGGAGACAAAAGTACTCTAGCATGTCTAAAGAGAGAAACGAAAGACAGTATCTAAGGAAATAAATCCTACATTTTTTTGCGGGAAATAAGGATTTTTATTTTACGATGCATCTCCTACAGACCACCCATCTACACATCTCATATTTCTGAATATGCTGTTCGCACTCTCTTTCTCCTTCCCCCTCTCCACCTTATACTCCTCTTTTATGCTGCTACTGTCAATGTGTTCAATCTCTTTCCAGCTTTCCCTTTGGTTTTCTACTTTACTCTCACGCTTTTGAATGGAACTAGGCTCGACTAGCACTTGTGCCAACTTCTAGTTCCCATTAACAACTTCACCTAAATATAGTAATACACATTTTTACGTATATATCTTTTGTACATTTAATAGTATGCAGATGAATGCCTAAATATCGTTTCAAAACCATTACTGTGGACGAGTGGATATGTCACCGGACTGTGGATCACAAGGTCCGCGGTTCAAGTCCCACCGCGGCACTAATGTCCTTTGGCAAGACATTGATCTACATTTGCCACTCTCCACCTAGGTGTATACTGATGAGGCTAAACAAGACATATTATTATTATTATTATTATTATTATAATCAACATTACTCTTATGTTATGTATACATGTATCAGTATTATTTTTTGCATTGTATGATTGTTCATATGTACTGTCATTATTGTGATGTGTTGTCGTTAATAAATTCAAATTAAAATTCAATTTAAAGCCTATCTGCACTAATTTGGCAAGGAGGGATTAGACCTCGCTGGATAATCACTGACATATGTTTATCTCATCAAATCAGCTCTTAATTAACATAAGAAAAGGGGACCATGTGGGACCAATGGTCACCGATTAGTCAGTCAGACAGACACAAAAACTTACACAAAACTTACTCAGAAACAAGCTTACGTCGTATTGAGGCACGGCCAAACCCTCCTGGCGTGAACATGAATATGCATGAGCATCCTTCCTGGTGAGGGAGTGCCTCCAAACCCAGACCCCCTCTCTATCTCTCTCTCTCTTCACTACCCCCCTCTTACCTCTCTCTCTCTCTCTCTCTCTCCAATCCTCCCATCTGTCTCTCTCGCTCTCTTCCTCTCCTCCCCTCTTTTTCTCATCTCTCGCTCTCTCTCTCTCTCTCTCCCTCTCCTTATTTTTCCTCTCTCTCTCTCTCTCTCTTTTGCGTTCATTAGATACCCGTACCATTGTCTAGACAGCCGATGATCCCGACAGAGAGACATATCTTGTTTCTCCAGGTCGCGGGTAGTATTCGTAGACAACTCGCACGGATAGGTGTAGGGAGGAAGATCGTCGTGCTGCAGGTGGCTTCTGCGTTGGCGAAAAATATCTGAAATGGAAATCATTATAAATAGAAAGAGAAAAGAGGATGAAAAATGTAGAAGATGACAAGGAAAATGAAGACAATGATTGTGGAATGGGGGAATAATAATAAGATGAAATAATAGTTTGATAAACTAATGATACTTTATATTTCTTGGGTTCAAATAAATCCATATATCAGTTCTCAATCCATTGAACTCTATGATACCGCATCATGCCTTATTAGGAATATAACACAGGATCTCTGATTGTGACAAAACAAATTATAGTTAATTATATGTACAGTGTTTGAACAGGAACATGACTTCTACAAAATTTAATATGAAACGACTTTACCCGATGCTTATCAGTCTAAAAGGCTCTGTGTACTCAGCTAAGGGACAATGTGATAAAGTATGATTTTCTGAGTTGAAATTAGAGATGCTAAGCTTATTTGTTCAGATCCATTTAATGGATGGAGTAGGCACATGCTCATGATTCTTGTTTGAGGTGCGTGCTGCATGTAAACCTTGTCAAACTGATCATTATGAGTATTTCACATTTGATGAATTCACAATTATGGAACATTCTTAATTATTGCTTTTTCTCCTTTGCCAACAACGTCATGACAACGAATTGACAATGAAAAATGCTTAAGCGAATAGTTTGATTGCTAGAAAGTGTCCATCTCTTCAAATCCTTCTGCTAGTCCCATTTAATGTCTTTTTTTTAATACAGATATGAAACTGTAATTAACGAAGAATGACTTACTATAGGTTGACGTGGGTTATCTTGGTAATTGACAAGATTCCACCAATACTCCCCATCTAAGCTGTAGTCCACTTTAAATGACTTTACCCAGCATCCCTCTCCATCCATTATCTCCCTGTTGCCACGGGTAACGATACCTGTGATGAGGACGCGCTCGCTGTAACACACCTAGAATATAATCGAAATCCAAACTGAATTGATTTAAAATGGAAATCAAGCTATCAGAATTTGATTCTGAAATCGTTTTGGGAAGAAAGATGAACATCCCAACCAACCAAAATTATTATAATAGTACAGCTACTATCTATACCGATAATGATACTAGTGACGTAATAATTTACAAAGTATTTGCAAATAACTCATCAATATTCGTCTTTCATAGTAAAGGGTAAGAACTTCGCAAACATTTAAAGCATGAAGATATCTTAATATTACGGTGCAAGAGGCTACATAGAATTGTAATAGTATGACAAAGGAAACGGCTTTTTCCCATATAACCATCTTATGTAACAATCACAGTGTTGCCACAATATGTTCACATAGTAAACTATGTGTAAACTGTGTGGAGATTATGTGTTCACATCGTTGTCACAGTGTGGAGTTTCAGACCATGTGGTTTCCCACATAATATCCACCTAAACTGACATGCTAAACACAGAGTACCACACTATCACAGGGGTATATGTATTGAACTATGTGTTAACTCTGTGATCACAGTATTGTCACTGTGTTGGCTTCAAATCATGTGGTTTACCACATAGTCGTACATATTTAACACAGAGTGGCACATATTTACCACAGTGTGGTATGTACTGAACTATGTGTAAAGTCTGTGATCACAGTATTGTCACAGTGTGGGGTTCAAATCATGTGGTTTACCACATAGTCGTACATATTTAACACAGAGTGACACATATTTACCACAGTGTGGTATGTACTGAACTATGTGTAAACTCTGTGTTCCCAGAATTGTAAGTGTGAGATTTTTAGATCATGTGGTTTACCACAAAGTAGTATCCATATAGTCTGTAGGCTTATTTCCAGTTGAACCAGTTGATACCTGACTGTTGGCATATCTCCAGTTGCACCAGTTGACACCATTTAATTTGCATAATGAATATGGGGTGCGTGCAGATCTATGTTTTTATACAATTTATCTGAATGTAAAGCATATTTCTTAATTACTGATGATTTAGTTATATGCAATTTCATTTTGAAAGTACTACAAAATATAAATTGCCAATTATTAGGACATTGATTAAACATGAATTAGGGAAGTATTAACTAAGAAATAAAATATATTGAATAAAATACAAGTATATGAGAATTTATGAGACACATTGAAACAAACAAGTCTATTTTTTCCTAATGCCTTTACATTGGAAATCGCAGACGAACCAGTGATACTGTGTTCATTGTTGCCATTGGAAAAATTAATTAGTATAATTGCTACTTATAGCGTACATTACTAATTATTGTTATCATCTGAAGGGTATGGTGGACTATATGGTGGATGCCACAGTATCAGACTATGTGGTATGTGCCACAGTGTGGTAGACTATGGGGTAATTATGTGTTTGGTCCCAGAGCGTGCTACGACATGTGGGCCACATGTAATTTCGGGACGTGTGGTAACGCTGTGGTGTACTATGCGGTGCGTACCACAGTGTAGTAACGCTGTGGTATACCACACTGTGGTATAATATGTGGTTGATACCACAGTGTGGGCCACATGTGATTTTGGGACATGTGGTAACGCTGTGGTGTACTATGTGGTGCGCACCACACTGTGGTACCACAGTGTGTTGCGCAGTGTGGTAGACTATGTAATTGACACCACATAGTACACCACAGCATTACCACATGTCCCAAAATCACATGTGGCCCACATGTGGTAGCACGCTGTGTACCACTGTGTTACACTATGCAGTGTGTTTCACTATGTGGTTACACCGTAATTGTTCCATAAGGGTTATGATAGAACGTGTCATTATACTACCACAGCTAGGGAGAAGTAAAAATTTGTTGTATTTTACAAGGCCGAGAATGGAGTTCTAAACCATAATCCTTTCTTTAGAATGTCATACTTCGTTGCTGTTTTTAATTTTAGCCCTTTTAAAAATCCTTTTGGATATTGGTTCGATGCGTATCACCCCCCCCCCCCTAATAAAAAGCAGAATGCCACATCGTTCGAATGATACATTAATACACTGAACAACTGCTTTTCATCAATACCTGCCACCATTCTCCGACCGTGTTAGTAATTGGAATCCAGGATTCGGTGCTATCCAGACCGGTTTGATCTAGTTCGTAACCGTCCATATAACTGGATGCAGAGAAGCTTGCATTGATTCGTCCATTATTCAGCAAGGCATCTAGAGGCAACGGGCAATCTGATACGGACAAAAGAAAATGTTGAAGGTTTATCAAAAATATTTGTATCAATATAGTCTAGTGAGTAAGAGGTACCGAAAAGCAAAATCTTAAAAGGTATCAATCCATGATATATCACATTCTTTATAAACGACTTCGTGACTATTATGTCTTTTGGTTTAAACAGGGACAAAAGTGGATTTTACCAAGTCATTTTCATTCATTAAAGTCGTATCGGCATTTGAAAGTTCCTTCTTTATTCTTTTGTGCGTGTTCCACATAAAAAGAATATGCCCTGTTAATTTACAAAGGCATTTCACTTGTATGGCTCAAAAAAGATTGGTGAAGGCTAAAACAAGGTTTGAATGACAAGCAAAAGATCCTACCTCTCGTGGCTAGAAACATGGGAAATGCATCACAGATCATAGGTTTCCTTTTAAATACAACATGTACATCTAGGCAGCCTAGCCCCAGAGTCAGATTCATATTCTTTTATTTACCATTTTCAAAATTTCAAAATTTATGATCACACAAACGACTTCAGTATGAATGAGTGTGAATTTCTGACATATTTTCTCCTCTTCACATTAAAGTCTATACTCAATTTCACAAACACCTGTCCAGTAAATATTACGAGCGAAAGAAAGAAAAAAATTCTACGCCAAGAAACTGGTATACAGTAAGCCGTAATGAGGGACGTCAAGTATTTTATTTTTTAAATCAGAAGAACTTGATATATTATATTAAAACATACCTATTATGAGTTTACTTACCGGCTTTAAGCCGCGCGTAGTCTGGTATGAAAGCATCACATACTGTAAATGAGAAAAGGGAGACATTACGAATTTGGGACTGCATAAAAAGGGGTTGAAAGATGACATGGATTAGCAGATAGAGATATAAGGAATAAGTAAACACAGTGAGAACCATGCGCATATCCTAATTGCATTGTTTTTTATATTCTTAAACACTTTTCAATACTACTTCGGTATAAGAAAGCCTTTCAACAAATTCTTATTTTCATAAAGCAGACCTCCCTTTCTGTATTTATTCATAAATGCATATAATTATCTGTGGCTCAATTCTAGTTCTCTATATATCCCTGGGCCCCGTCTTACAAGAGTTGCGCTTGATCCAAATCAATCGCAAGACCTCCAATCAATCGCAAGTTTGCAGTCTCCTATCTCTTATGTACATAGTTGCGATTGATATCAACTTTTTGTAGGACGGGACTCTAGTGTAAAATAAATAGAATAAATGATATACTGTATATAATATATATACTTACTTTTATCTATTCGCGTGAACATGTCATTATCATACGATAAAAGGGCAGGGTTGGTCAAATTTCTGGCTAGGTCTAGAGTGTATACGCTCTGGGATGATAAGGTACATTTCCGGTCGTTGTAAGTATGCACATCCCGAAATTTGAAAGAAAGACACGAGAACGATTCCTCTTGGAGGCACTCGAGGGCGCACTCCTCTGACGTCATATTGGCGTCTTCAATGACGCGATCATCGTACGATATGAAACGCGTGAAGATCGTCTGGTGAAAGTTTGAGAGCGCGTCAGTTGTACCTGCAAAATCATTACATTCAACGAGAAGATTATGACTGGAGATAATTTAGAGTTGGTCGGCATCATCGCAAGCAACCGTGAAATGAGCTTTTGTTAATCTGAAATCATATATTGAGCAAAGTAACCACTGTTCTAGGTAGGCTTGAGCCCGATGCAGACAAAGCATCATCTCACTATGAATATGATGGACAAAGAAAGAGGACCAAATATACAGTTCCTCATTCTACCCTCAACAATTGCTGTGGTAGACAAGGGAACTGCTATTATGTAAAAATCTGTAGAACAGGTGAATATGCATGTGACACCTGTTCTACACATTTTTACATAATAGCAGTGAAGGGATGTTCCTTTGTCTACCACAGCAATTGTTGAGGGTAGAATGAGGAACTGTATATTTTGTCCTCTTTCTTTGTCCGTCATATTCATAGTGTCTATAGCTCTCTCAAATCGCTCCCGACACCCTCATGCCTAGAACAATTCTGAAATATCATAAAATTATTCTCTTTCGTCATTAATCATTCATTTAAATATTCATACAGTATTAGTTTTAAAGACCTACTTCAGGGGAAATTTATATCTCTACATATTCAAATAGATTCCCCCTCTTCTAAATACTTCATCAAGTTTTAAAAATAGTTCATACTGTATGGGGTACCAGGGAAACCATGGATACGGTACACTGACAGGCTCCACAATATCGATCATATTAAGTTGCTATAAAATAATCGAAATATGATATATTTGACTTTCTTTGCAAAGCCTAGTTCTTTTCAATCCACATACATGGCAACAAAGCCAGGCCCTTGTAGGATTCTACATGGCGGCAACAATACGAAATGAAACCCTGCAGCTTATTTATTACTGATACCCGTTCATGCAATTTAGACATGGATTGACAGAATGATAGACATTAAAGAGACAGGGGATATTAAAGTAGACACGATGAGAACCACGCGCAAGCACAGACGTCTATCAAAAATACCGCAATATCCGGAATAAATATATATTAAACTCTGGCAAATGAGGTCCTCTCAGTGAATGGATACAGACGACATGTACTTACACTCGTCTATCTGACAGAAATCTGACAGGATTTCGCTGCTCTCTGGACTCTGGTAATAACACCATGGCCTATCCCGTCCGTCTGGGTTGCGGCAAAAATTATCATCCAACCCTAGTTCCATGTAAAAAAAAAAAAAAAAAAGGCCAATTAGCAAGGCTATTGATTGTATTTGTTACCTGAAAGAAAGAGAGTGCAATTGTTATATGTGTAGGAAATGAAAATATATAAAGAATCTGTATCAGATGTCTTCGAAGACTGTATCAATAAAAATGAACGGATATATACAAATTATAACAAAGATAATAATACAATTTATAATCCTTGAGAGGGTGTTAATTTCATTCGCTTTTCTACCTGATCGAGGAAAGAAGGTGGTGTCTTTCACGGTGTCCCAATTCAAACAAAGATAGCCCGACTCGGTGTGTTTTCCATAGCCACGGTAATCTTCACCAGTACCATTAATGCAACCAGCGTGGACTGGAAGGTGGAGAAGATAAAGAAGACATAAGTTATAAAGACGAGTATTACATCAGCTTTACTAGATAACATCCAGTAATGATGCCTTCGTAAAAAAAAAGAGAAAAAAAGGGAAACTACCAAATTCCACCAGTCGGCACCATGGTAATAGGGAGGGGCTTTAGGGGCTCAAGTGACGTCATTTTTGTTCTCCCCCCCCCCCCTAAAAAAAGGATGGTCGGTTCGATGCAAAGGTTAAAACCACAGGAGGTAAATAGTTCTCCCCTGCCCCTCCTATATCTCTCTAATCGCTTACTCCTCTCCTTCGCAATAGAAGTCCACCCCCTCCTTCATAGTTGAAATCTCAGCCCATGCAGTATTAATGTGGAGAGTTATTATTCTGTATTTACCGTCCCCATCCCAGGTATGGATAGCTGTTACCAGGGTAATAATGATGGATCGCCGAACGCGTGACCGTGTGACGGACAGAAGGGCTTTATCATGTTTATGGTCGAGTTAAGACCTCGGCGAATATTGTGCATTCTCCTCTACGATAACACATGACACTTTCAAATGAAAGTTGAACAAGTAAAGATAGATATTCTTTTATTCTGTAACAATGTATGTTTCAGGTCAAATGATTTTCATCTACCTTTGCATTAAAATTCATTGTAAAATGCTACAGAGTTAATGTCACTTTAGAAACCAAAGAAGACACATTTTTCACGTAGAGCAACTTAAATCTACCTCGATACAATTTGATTAGTTCTGCGTGTATTTCCTGCGTGGAGGTAATAGCAAACAGGGACACGTTCAAGTTATATTCATAGAAAGTGCTTCATTTGTGGTATCACGTTTCTATATGGGTATTATTTTGTTAGCATTTCAAAGTCATGGATGGTTGGATCATTAAACTGACTTCATTTCCTACCTGCCACACTCATTATAAAGTGTCAGTCATTACCTGTTAAAGTGAGGAGTATCATGTTTCATATACCTCTCTTTAGTATGTTTAATAAATATAGTCATCTGATTGGTCGAAATTGGAGTCCTGATTTTAGCCATGCCCGTAAGAAAAACGAACAATGCCAGTTGCCCCTGGTAACGGTCAATAGTTCATGAGAAACATGCCCGTTGCCCCGGGTAACGGGAAGAATAGGCCTCGTTAACATTTGCATTGGTTTACTTCTAGCAAATTTCTTTGTGCGAGCGCGGATATCATATAATGTGTGTGCGATTCCCGAATGATCGTAACATTCAGGCAACTTTCCAGCGAAGATTAACAGAAAGTGTTTCAGATTTTCTGTGATGTTTTAACCTATATTGATGCAAGAAAAGGATAAGGCAAGAATTCTTTGTAGATTTTTTGTTTGAATTCGGTATTTTAAAGATATATGGACTGCCTTAATATTCGAGGAATAGCTGTTTCTATAGTGGCTCTCGGGGACGTTACATCGCCGCGAAGCGCCTCGGGGTCATGGCAGGATGTAACGTCCGCTTGAGCCCATAGAAACAGTTATGCCTCTCGTAGCAGTTATATACCTCACTTTAGAAATCTAGCCATCTGATTGGTCGAAATTGGAGTCGTGATTTTAGCCATGCCCCGCCTACCAGTCAATAGTCTTTTAAAAAGGTTTACGTGTTAAAATTGTCTTTGTATGAGCGCGGACACCATACAGTGCTTTTTGTCTGCGATTCCCAAATGATTGAAACTTTCAGTCATTTTTCCAGCGAAGATTAACAGACAATGTCTCAGATTTTCCGTGATGTTTTAACCAATCTTTACTCAATAAAAGGAAAAGGTAAGAATTCTTGGTAGATTTTTGTTTCAAGTCAGCATATGAAAGACATATTGACTGCTTTAATATTCGAGGTGTGGTTGTTGGCTTTCGAGAACGTGCAAATCAGGCGCGGTCATGGCAGGATGTGCACGTTCTCTTAAAGGGGCACGTTCCCGCCAGTGTAGTTATCGCTGCTCTAGTCATCGCCATCTTGGTTCCGAAGATCGACTTCTAATTTGCATACAGCTGTCAATCAAAGTACGCGCGGACTGGCCTGCCTTCGCCAAGCCAGCTGATCGCTGTCGATCGTGACGTCACGAAAGTGGGTGGAAACAGCAGCCGAATCTTAGAGCCGAACTGCGATTGGTATTACTTCGGTATTAATCGGCATTGTGCGGGCATTCGGAACATGCCATCTGCGTAAGAACCGTATTCTGTTGGTGTCAATAGGCAGCTAGCACCGTCCGCCAGCGGGTACGTATTTAGAACGCCCTCTGGAATACGGGGAACATGCCCCTTTAAGCCTATAACAGCCAGGTCATACTCAAAGCAGTCGATATCTCTATCTAATATAATCATCAAGATGATCACAAGAGTTTGAAAGTTTGGCTTCAAATAAACTGCTCCTTCTCTCTCTCTCTTCCTCTCTCTCTCTTTATTACGCTCTCTCTCTCTCTCTCTCTCTGTCTGTCTGTCTGTCTCTCGTTGTATTGCCCGGCCTGTGATCATGTTGTTTGTTCTACACATTACCTAGTAAATAATACCTATATACATACACCCTACACCCATACATACGCCCACTACAATCATACGCACTAAAATACATACATAATTATGCAGGTCTAATTGTGCCATTACCACAAGTGAAAAGGAAAATTGTAATCCATATGCACACCTGCATCCTCAGCTACAACGTAAATTATTCAGTTGCATGTCCAAAATGAATATGTTCTGTCATCGGAATCTCCTAAATAATACCACATCTTATTTAAATCATAATTTTCTCTCTGTTATCACAACATGAAATTCATCATAATTTATATAGTAGTGAGCATCTGCCATCGGATATAAAACAAAGTGGTAAATATACCAAAATTCTCTCTACATTGAATTCTCTCTCTCACTCTTTTTCTCTTCCTCTTCCTCTTTTCCCCTGTCTATATCTGCATTAGTCCCTCTCTCTCTCTTCTTTAGTAATTTTTTTTTGCTAAGTGCTAACGTCACAATGTTAAATAAAATACTATTGTCATGAGTTGCTGGTCTAAAAATGAATCTTTAAAACTTACCTCGAACCTCAGTATTACAAACTTACCTGCACATGGTTTTATCTGGCAATAGCCAGGGGTTACTTCTCCTTTCTTGTTTATTACGTAACACCATGGTGCTGTCCAGTTTCCCGCTACTCGGCAATGGTTGTCCTCCAATTCTGCAAAAATCATAAATGAAAAACAAAGAAAAAATACATTAAATTAAAAAAATAAAACAAAAACAAAAGTGTCTGTGAGACAAAATCTAATATGTAAAAGTGCAGATTGTGGCTTTGGAGAACATCTGCTTGGTTTAATATGGTTTCGTAGATTAACCTTTATTAATTTTATCGAACGAAATCGCAAAAACTTCGAAAAATCAACTCCAGGGAAATTCCAGGGACATTTCAATCCAATAGTATAATTGCCTTTTGAAATCATGTTCGGGTTACGTTACATTTCATTGTAATGTACACACATTTCAAAAGGTGACTGATGCAGAAGGTTGTTGAAATTCTCTTGGGTTGAATTTTCGAAAGTCTTTATGATCATGTTATCTCTATTAGTTTCATTTAATTAGAAGGCACATATAACAAAAGGATTTACCATTTTCTATTGTTAGTCATTTTTGCTAGGAACAAGCTCCATTTTCAGGGTAATAAAGAACATAAAGGATCACCCTAACAAAACTTCTCGCACTAATACTTTGATATTCGATCATCGTCTAAAATGACGACGATAGGATATGAAGAAGGACAATGTGAAATGCCAAGTACAAGGCCCAGAACGAATGGAGAGACGAGAAACAGCTATATAATTATGTATAAAGAATCATTTGAGAAATGAGGGTATCTATCTCGAAAGAGGGAATTTTTTCCTGAATTATTCTGATCATTATGGTGACTAACCTATTTATCATAATTATGATGGAACCTATAGAGCAGCCTTTAAAAATAAAATCGTGCGAAAAAGGGCATTTATCTATCCCCATAGTACATGCTTGCATATAACATATCATAAAACTTTATCACGCACCATATTTCACGTTCGAACTATTCTTCTTATCTCTTTCCAAAGCGTATTATTATATATCTTAATTGCATTTTAAACATTAATAAGTATAACAAAAAGTGTTGGACAAAGAGACCAAAGAAATCGCCGCCCCTGGAAGCAGGATTGTCAGGAGGAAATTTTAAGCGATTCTCTTTTCCTAACGAGTATCCGCGCACGTTTAAAATGTTTTTTTTTTTAAATTCCTAATCATTATTGATATTGCGGCAGGCGTATCGTACCATAGAGGAATAATAATCGAGAGTAAGTCAGAGCCAGATTACGTAAAAGCAGGTGCTGATCCCCCCCTCTGTATTCACCGGCTGGCTGAGTCGCCGCTAGATATTTCCTCAAAAATTGGTGAAAAAAATAAAAGAAAAAAGGGCTCCTTACCCCCCCCCCCCCCGGTTATTCACCAGCTGGCCAATTCGCCGCTAAATATTTTCTCACGAATTGGGCCACCCCCCTACCCCTCTTGCCGCCGACTGGATCCGCCCCTGCGTAAAGCCCCCCCCCCGTTTTATGCATGTAAAACAATGCCTGAGTGATGTAGCATATAGTAAGCATACATACCTTAGCTTTAAGCGAAGTAAATGCATGGGCTTTTCAAAGGACATTAATAAAATAGAAGACGCTCGATACGGTTAAGTTATGGTAACCATGGTTCTGAGCAAAAATATACAGACAAACAGACAACGAAATTCTCTCTCCCTCTCTCTCTCTCTCTCTCTCTCCCTCTCTCTCTTCTCTCTCTTTGTTAAATCAACTCAACAATAGTATTTTACCATTCAGTGATATTTCAACAACGATATTTCACCAGTGGTATTTCAACATTGATATTTTGACATTGGGAAGACTGATAAAATGCCGATGCTCATTACTGTGTAGATCTTTGAGAGTGCATGAATGGGAATAATGTAAGCGTAATATGAGCCCTGATTAACATATACATTATGAACTGAATGTAAATAGTGAAGTCTCTCCTTCTACCATGCATTTAAATTATACTTATATTCATTAAAAAGGCTTTCATTCATTCATTCATCTATTCGTTCAGATTTTGCCAATTCCCGAAAGCCTTCTTGTTTTCAACACAAAACAATCATACATCTTAAATGATAAATCCATCCAAATATTCTGTAGATGTACACAAATTATATTTTACATTATCAGCTGTATAATGTAAGACATTGTTAAGTATATGGTCATTTTTTAAATATCGGTTGTAATGGTAGATTAATGGTATTTAAAAAAAATATATATATACTTTATAGTCTGTTGGTTATTAAATCAAATTAAATCAACTTTATCATAAAAAAACTGAATTGTACAATGAACTAAGTGAATATTGCAACAGACGGGTTTCTTATTCCATAATCTTTAGCCACGAGCCATCGCACTTTTAAAAAGATTTTCCCAAGTCTTTTGATAAAATTACTGTTCTTAGTAATCAATGCAATTTAACATAAGTCAATCCAAAATAAAAGAGACTGAGCCCACTGCCGACTGTATATAGTCAAGATAGGGAAACTTGTCTGCTTATGCAGTATTTCAACGGATAAACAACACCAAACGAGTCTTTGAATTTGTTTTGTTTGATCCGTGTCATTTGAATTAAAGGAAATTAAGTGATAGACGTGATAGACACAAAGTCAGATTATACCTGATATGCTTGAGCGCTATACTTTGGCAGCTCGGCTATGACCAGGGTAATACTTATGTGTAAAAGGCCATGAGCGTCAGAGCCAGGCGGATACCGGCGCTATATAAATATCCATATTATTATTATTTTATTTATTATTATTTATTCAAATTGTATATTCATAAAAGAACATTGAATCATATGGGTAGAGTCAAATACAACTTGCCGTATCTATCAATCAGCTCAGGTGCGTTGCTCCAGTTTCCAATGATGGAGGTCCAGGTTTCACAGTTAGTACAATCTAGTTTGCCGACTGTAAGAATGCAAGACCAGTCCTGAGTCCCATAGTAAGACCAGGTCCGACGATTAAAACAGTCCCACTGACCTGCAATCAACCATAAAAACAAAGGTAAAGGAAGAATAAAACCTTGACCTGCATTAAAACAGATAAACATTCCCCTACATGAGAATCTCTCTTTCTTCCGTCCCGTAAATGCGCTTCTTCTTTTTTCATCAGACAAGTAATTGTTTATACATGAATTGGTAGTATTGGGTATACTAATTATCATACAGTCATAAAATCAAAGAACACTTATTTCCCTGTCTTAACTGCAATAGGTGAATAGGACTGGTCTAAACATTATATTATGCAAATTGATGTTCGGGTCTCCTTCATATTATAGGTTTTATCTCATCATGAGCTGATTTACACAAAAAGTTATTTTTAACCCTAATAAGGCCGGGGGGGGCATCATGGCCCCCCTCCACGATTTTTCTGATTGTTCGGGAACGCATATGGATGGCGCCCCGCCGCTCGCTGACTTTTTTCTTTAGAGTCTTGCGCAACTTTTAAAATAATTTTTTTGAAAATCGGACCTACATGTACGGTTACAAGGTCACGTGACCTTTTGTCTATGCATGTCAGCCCGAAAATCGCTCATTATCGTGTTTTGTGTACAAAACATATGGAAAAGTCATTTTTCCTAAAAATAGATCAAACATGGGTTATTGGGTCTTGTTTAAAGTTTAGGTGGTTGTTTTGGGAGTCAAAATAGTTGAATTGTAGTTAGAAATGAAATAAAACAACAAAACAATAAAATACATAAGTAAAAAAAAACAATGAAATACATAAGAAATTATCAAAACAAGAGATAACATAAGGAATGAGCTGGCTCTTCCAAATTTTGTTGTCGTATTATTATTCCGAATGGTCTAATGAATATATATATAGTGAAAAAGAATGCTTAAATATGAATAATATATGATTTATGGGTAAAAAAAAAATGTATGACCTTATTAGCATAAATTACCATAAATATGTAAATGAGTGAATTTTTCAAAAAATTGAAATTCCCATAGTATTCTATACACTTCACTTGACATGCGTGCAAATTTTCGCGGAGATCGGCCGTTTCACGACCGAGATCTTACGGGGGGCCATAATGCCCCCCCCCCCGGTCGTACTAAGACCTCAAATAGCCCGACCTTTGTAGGGTTAAGACGGAGGATAAGTGCCTGACAAGCTCTGTACCGGCCCCTAATAATCTATCTTTAGTTCTTTTGAACGAATAATCGGAGCAATCCTTTAAACTTACAAGTTTTTCTACCAATAAAAAACAACTTTACCCACGTATTCGGAGTTGATTTTCTCTTTTAATATAACCATTATTGTTCGTGGAAAAGGGGAATGCAAAGTTAGTCTATGTTACTGTTTTTCATGAACAAAGTACGGCACTATAATTATGAAACATACAATGAACCCATTTACAAGTCATACTTCAATATACGTATACATTTTTTGTTAAATCTTGATAAGTTTTATTGGTCATAAAACACAATGATTTATAAAATATGCGTTACATCGTTTTGCACAAAAATAATGAATAATCATATTGTTCACACTTACAATCTTGTGGTTTCACATTTCAGTGTAACATTAAAAAACATAGCATGATACTTCTGTATACCCCGGCCGCACAGACGATACGACCACCAGACCGACACTAAATGGAAAGAGAGAGGCCAAGAAGTAAAGAACATTTATAGCCCCTCTCTCCCCCGCCGGTCCGTAGTCGTCCCGGCTGCGCCGCCGGGGCATAACGCATGATATAATCTGACCTTTTCTATTACATAATAGAACATAGTACATCAAATACACCACAACATGGATAAAACAAACAAATGTAACAAAAACAAATAAATCTATCCCCTGAAACGTTTTGCACATAATATATAACATTATCATTATGCAACACGGAAATACTTGTTGATGTTTTGCCACTTTGCCATATGCTTCTCAAATTTGTTTTTCTTTTTTGCAATAGCTTCTTCAGTGGATTTATAAGACAAAATATAATTATTAAATTGTTTCAAACTAGGTATACTCTCTTGATATTTACAACGTAGAATGAACTGTTTACCAAGTAAAATAAGAAAATTAAAAGCTGAGGTGGCCTGGCTTTTTGGTTCGGTAATTCCAAATAAAATGATTTTGCCTGTAAGAAAATATTCGGGATTAAAATCAGTCACTCTTCTGCGTAGCGCACTCCAAAAGGCTGCAATCTTAGGACATGTAAAAAAATAAATGGTCCATTATCTCAGGTGTCTCATTGCAAAAAGAGCACAGCGAGCTATTTTTTCTTCCTATACGTGCCAGCCATTCATTAGTTGGGATTAGATTATTCAAAATGTAAAAGTGAAAGTGCGTAATTCGGAGTCTGGAGTCAATTGTAACATTTGCTGGTAGAGTGAAGAGATTTGACACTTGTTGCTCATTCATATTATACAGCTCATTGAAACGAGTAAATACTTTAGAAATTTCTGGGTTATTAAGTCTTAGAAAAGTACGATAAAGTTGCTTCGTCATTATATTATGGATTTGTTTGAATTCGGAATCACAGAAAATAGTAGGAAAATCTCTTAGATCTTTAACGAGATGGTGATAGTTTTGCTGCAAAAAGAAATGCTTCCATGCTCCTGGTATTTTTTTATAACAATCTAGCAATACAAAATACTCAGTGTATTTTAAATCCTTTTCTTTACAGTCTTTCCATCGAAGTGGACGTCCAAATTCATCTAACATATCTGCAATTTTTACAAAACCCTTTTATTTTATTTCTGGTTTAAATATAGATTTTCCGTTTAATATGATATAGTTTTGTTATTCCAGATACATTGGTTAGCAATATCGGTTTTTATATTCAAAAGACTCCATGTTTCTACAATTTCCCTGAACCATTTTGACACTTCAATGTTTAAATATTTCATATCAAAATTACAATAAAAAATATATTCTCCGCCAACTGGTGACAATAATTCTAAGCATATGTTTTTCCAACCTATAGAATTTGACGTGAATAGTCTTGTCACCCATTTAATTTTCTGAGCTTGAAGAATCGATTTAATACAAGTCATCTTTAAACCTCCCTCATTGTACTCCTTTACCAAGACTTCACGTTTTATTCTCTGGGCCGCCCCATACAAATTCGTATAGTAATGTGTTAACCTTATGAATAAATGAATCGGGAATGGACACAATGCTGGCTACATATAACAGCTGGGAAATAGCAAAAGTTTTAACTATTTGAATTTTTCCATATAGTGACAGATTCCTGGCTTTCCATAAGTTCAGTTGAGATTTGATTTTGGATAAAATTCTTTGGAGTTGTGCCATTCTATCTTCAAAAGAGTAGGAGATATCGATTCCGAGTATTGTCAAAACATTATCAAACTTTATATTTATTTGAATTGCTGGGTTTTGTACGTGAAAGTGTCATAATTATAAACATTGCCTTCGTCTTTTGGTAATTCAGTGAAAGTGACGAACAAATTTGAAAAACATCAAGCATAGCGGTTAAATAAGAATATGATTCGAAATTTAACAAAAATACTGTTATGTCGTCTGCGTACATAGAAAGTTTAATTTCGTGAATATCGTTTAACTTTATGCCCTGGATATTTTGGTTCATTCTTATATTTATTGCCAGAGTTTCTATCGCTAAGATAAAGAGGTATGGAGAAAGGGGGTACCCTTGTCTTACTCCTTTTCCTACTGGAAAAAATCCAGTTGAAATGTAAGCGTTCATTACGCAGCTTTCCATGTCCTTGCAAATAACATTGACAAAATTGCAAAATTTATTTCCGAAATTGAAACATTTCAACACTACTATAAGAAATTGATGATTTAGAGAATCAAAGGCTTTTTTGAAATCGAGACTTAATAAAAATACCCCCGATTTGTTTTAACCTAGAGTAAAACATAGTCTAGATCACTGTTCTCACAGATTCTCCGATGTATCTATTTTTAACAAAGGCGACTTGGTCTGGGTGAATTATTGATGGTAAAATAGTTTTAAGTCTCCGCGCTAAGGCTTTAGAACCAATCTTAATATCGGCGTTTAAGAGTGTTATGGGTCTATAATTTTCTATAAACATTTTATCCTTGCCCTTTTTTGCTATTATAGGGTGATTATGCCTTGTCTCTGCGATGTGGGCAGCGTTCCTCGTCTAAAACTGAAAGTTAGGGTGTCTACGAGCAACGGTCCCAATATGTTCCAAAATTTACAATAAAACTCGACGGTTATTCCGTCATTGCCGGGTGATTTTTTTTTAGCCATGGCTAATAAAGAAGCCGTACATTCTGCAAGGGATAATTCTTTTTCGCATGAATCTTGTTGGTTGGGAGATAATTTTGGTATGTTATTTTGCTCCAAAAACTTACAGTTACTAATAACTCTTGGTTCTTCTGCTTTGTATAAGTCTGAGTAGAATGTTTTAATATGCGTATACATTATGAATATATCATGTATTATTTTACAAATTAAAATATAATAAGGTACAGTAGACTGAGTTAATACCAACATTTTAACCTCAAAGCAATGTTTTTATTTTGCAAAAAAGTCAATTAGAATTTTACATTTGAATCTTAAATAATAAAATTCAAATATATAAGACATCGACATGTAACATGCAAGGTGGTAAGACATATTAGAAGACAGCGAAATATAGAACTCACCATCGGATGATCCTAAGAAGCAGATGATGACAGAAGTCGACAGGACTGATAATATGGCACCAGATTCATTCCAGCGAAACATTTTAGTAGTTCATTCATTCATCGTCTGTATATGGAAATCATGAACCACTTGATGATCTCTCACTCGTGGAAGAAAAAATAACGCAAACAAAGCACAATGCTCATTCGTTTTTATCGAAAATGCGTCCAACCTGAGACTAAAGGACAATTACGATGAGCAGGAGGCAGGCGTAGAGCTGTGTGGAGGCCCTAATGACGCTTTTATTGGAACGCAAACTCACTTTCCAAAATCCATACGTGCGAGCAACAAGTTACCATGCAGGCTCCTCGACCTCGTTATTAAATTGGTTGGACTGCCATTCTAAAGGTGAATATCATACTAATACATTGAATGTTTCACCCGAAAAGGTTCCCCTCTCTGGAAATGGGGGTATCAAGAATATATCCACAAAATTTGAACGATATATATAATCAGATACACATGTACAGTCTATATACGAACTCAAACTGTGACTAAGTTCGTTGAATGTAGACTTGAGATATAGGCATGAAAGGATATCGACGATTCGGAAACACTGCACCTCTGGTAGATAGTGACTTGATTAACTTGTAGGATTTCACGTGGATCCAAAATTTAGTTGAATTTAATTTATGATATCCGAAACACTGCTCAAAAGCAAATACATGTAATAATTTCTTTAGTAAACACGTACATGACCTGTATATATTATGCACTTCAGGCGGGAATCTACGGGGGGGGGGGGTTAGGGGGTTTAAACCCCCCCCCCCCTTGGGCGGCCCAGAAAAAAAAAAAAAAAAAAGGGAAAAAAAAGAAAAAAAGAAAGAAAAAAAGAACGCACGCTGGAGAGAAACCCTTTCAAGTGCAAATATTGTGAGAAGATATTCAACTCATCTGGTAACTTAACCAAACACATGATAACTCTGGATATAACTGTGTATTAAACTGTTACTTGATTTAAAAAGACGTTATCATGCACTGCTTTTTATGGTCTCCATTGTGTTAATAGATGCCAGGAAAACATCACTTACGGGGTTCAAATAAACACCCCCCAAAAATCGGCTCGCCGCTTCGCGGCTCGTGGACGATGCTCTGCATCGTCATTATTTTGGTCAAACCCCCCCCCTTAGCAAAAAGCTAGATCCGCCCCTGCATTTTTTACCCCCAAACTGGAATTTGTGACCACTATCAAGGCCATCAATACATTGTATTGTGATCGTTCTTGTCGGCTTAATATGTAAGTAGGCTCATAACGACTTTTTTCTCTCTTTCCTTCTCTCTCTTTTGTATGGTATAATTGTATTACAAGTACATTAGTTTGTGACGTGATCTGTGACACCTCCAAAACGACCCATATGTCATGAAGAATGAGAGCAGCAGTGACGCTCTCCTAATCAGTCATAGCTCTCGATGACGATCTCAGCTAATTTAGTAGCTCGTAGCTCGTTCGATTCCCTTCTCAGCGCGCGCAACAATCCTGTCGGAGTTTTTGTTCCGGTTTTTTCTTCTCTTCTTCTCCTTCTTCTCCGCCCCCCCCCCTTTTTTTTAAAGTAACATGCGGGGATCTGATTGGAAAAAGGAAACTACTGCTGAAAAAGAAAATTCGCTCCAGATGACATGCATTTCTGCAAAAGAATAGCAGTTAGGGGTTGCCCCTCAAATAAAATTCAAACTAATTCGATACCAGTGATATACAAAAGTTGCTGAATTGACATGATTTTCCGGGATTTTTTCTCATTTTGGGGGAGGAAATTATACTTTTGTATGCGTTTGTTGGAAAATGACAAATTCCCAAATTTACAGTCAGCCAAAAATATGCTTATTTAGAAGCCTTCATGTCAGGGCCTGCAGAACAGAGGGGCTCGGGGGCTCGAGCTCCCCACTATTTTTTAGAAAAAAGTATGTTAAACGGTAAAGAAAGAAAGAAAGAGTGACCTGCCAGTGTCACAAATGAGGTATGAAAATATGTTCATCTGACCGTAATTAAATGCCTAAAACCCCTGAGCTTCAGGAGGCTAAAGCTACAGTCCCATATACGTCCCGGACCGTCCCGGACCATCCCGGACCCCATCCGGGGGGTGATCCAGGATTCGGTCCGTGTTGACACCGTGTTGGCACCGGGGTGGTCCTGGATGGTCCTGGATGGTCCTGGGCGGTCCGGGAGTCGACCCCGGATGTTTTTGACGGTCAAAAACTGCCGGGGTGGTCCGGGACGGTCCGGGACAATAATTTGATCCGGGGTGATCCGTGTAGCCACCGTGCTGGGTCCGGGGTCATCCGTAGTGGCGCCGGGGCGGTCCGTGTTGATCCGTGGCAGTCCGGGAGTGAGTTATTGGCCGCCCAGGACCATCCAGGACCATCCAGGACCATCCAGGACCACCCCGGTGCCAACACGGTGTCAACACGGACCGAATCCCGGATCACCCCGGATGGGGTCCGGGATGGTCCGGGACGGTCCGGGACGTATATGGGACTGTAGCTTTTAAAGCATCACACTTTTTTGAACAAAACATCCCGGATCACCCCAGACCATGGTCCGGGATGGTCCGGAGTGGTCCGTGCTCGTCCGTGCTGGTCCGGCTTTATATGGGACTGGGGCTTTAGCCCCCTGGATCCGATGCCAATTGGTGACCTGCCAGTGTCACAAATAAGGTATCTTAATATTGTTATCGGACCGTTATTTAATGCCTAAAGCCCCTGAGCTTCCGGGGGCTCCGCCCCTAGACCCCATGTCAATTGACGCTCCAATCGCTTCGCTCGCTACGCTCGCTACGCTCTACCTGATCGTTAATACTCTACTTTGAAAAACGTTACGCAGGGCCTACATGTAACATGTAAGAGTGGTGGTGATGCAGCTTTTTCTCTGCCCCCCCACACGTTTTGCTCATTACGCCACTGTCCCTGAAAGGTGAGCCCCTTGGAATGTTTGCCCCCCCCCCCCCCATCCCAAACTTCCGGCGCGCCTGGACTGGTCAGTGATGCTTTCCTATTAGAAGCTCGTACGATGTTTGCAAGAAGTACGTTGGTAGAAAGTGTAGTGTGTAGAACTGATTTTTAAAACGTCCCCCTCCCCCGGTGTGGGGGTGCGACACCCCCCCCCACCTGTCAGGATATTGTCGGTAAAATTGCGCTGCCGTCGGGAAAAAGAGAAAAGGGGGAGGGAAAAAAAGAGAGGAAAAAAAAGAGAGGGAAAAAAAAGGAGAGGGAAAAAAAGAGAGGGAAAAAAAGAGAGGGAAAAAAGATAGGGAAAGGGAAAGAAAAGAAAAAAAAGAAAAGGAAAAGAAAAAAAAAGGAAAAGAAAGGAAAGAAAGAAAAAGAAAGGAAAGAAAAGAGAAGAAAGAAAGAGAAAAAAGAAGAAGAGGGAGGAGAGGAAAGAAAGGAAAAAAAGGAAAGAAAGAAAAGGAAGAAAGAAGAAAAAAGAGTGAAAGGGAAACAAAAGAAACGGGGGATGAAAGAGAGGAGAGAGAGGGGAGGAGTGGGAGTAAAAGAGAGAAGGGGGTTGTTGGGTGGAGTCGTCTCGTCGAGGGAGCAAGAAAGACACGAGTAAATATGTTGCTGTGTCGGGTCAGCTGTGTCGGTATTCTTGCTCGATCCTCGTAGACTATATCAATGCAGAAGTTTGAAGTCGTTGAGATGTATATCGTCGGTCGGCCGACAAGTTTTTTCCCCTACGAACTGTGACTTCTTATGACGACTTCGAGAGTGACTACAACTACAATACTTGTATTTTCTCGAAATGTCACTTTCCTATAATATCAGCTAAAGAAATCAGAGGTTTAAAATTTTCGGGGAAACTAAATTCAAACAAGGTTTAAGAGTCAACAACGGTACGACGAATCGTCTTCCTTTCTTTATATTGTGATGAAACGCCAAGAGGAAACTTCAGTTAGACGAGTCGAGACAAAATAACGAATGGTCTTTTTTTCTCTAATAATTTAAGGAAACGTCAAAGCTTCGCGCGAGAGTGGGAAACTGAATTCAGACAAATAGGGCTTATTAAAAGTCGAAAACGGTTCAGATAAGGATTAAGAGTCGAGAACAGTACACCGAATCGTCTGCTTTTTCTCATAATTTAATGAAAAGTCAAAGCTTCCGCGCTTTGCGCGGGAGGGGAAACTGAATTCAGATGAATAGGGCTTAATAAGAGTCGAAAACGGTACGATGAATCGTCTTCCTTTCTCTATATCGTGATGAAACGCCAAAAATTCTGAAACTGAATTCAGACAAAATTAATAGGGCTTATTTAGAGTCGAAAACGGTACAACGAATCGTGTTCTTTCTCTAATAATTTAAGGAAACGTCAAAGCTCCCGCGCTTCGCGCGAGAGGGGGAAACTGAATTCAGACAAAATTAAAAGGGCTTATTTAGAGTCGAAAACGGTTAAACGAATCGTGTTCTTTCTCTAATAATTTAAGGAAACGTCAAAGCTTCCGCGCTTCACGCGAGAGGGGGAAACTGAATTAAGATGATTAGGGCTTATAAAGGGTCGAAAACGGTACGACGAATCGTCTTCCTTTCTCTATATCGTGATGAAACGCCAAAAATTCTGAAACTGAATTCAGACAAAATTAATAGGGCTTATTTAGAGTCGAAAACGGTACAACGAATCGTGTTCTTTCTCTAATAATTTAAGGAAACGTCAAAGCTCCCGCGCTTCGCGCGAGAGGGGGAAACTGAATTCAGACAAAATTAAAAGGGCTTATTTAGAGTCGAAAACGGTTAAACGAATCGTGTTCTTTCTCTAATAATTTAAGGAAACGTCAAAGCTTCCGCGCTTCACGCGAGAGGGGGAAACTGAATTAAGATGATTAGGGCTTATAAAGGGTCGAAAACGGTACGACGAATCGTCTTCTTTCTCTAATAATTTAATGAAACATCAAACTTCCGCGCTTCGCGCGGGAGGGGGAAGCTTCATTCAGATAAGGATTAAGAGTCGAGAACAGTACACCGAATCGTCTGCTTTTTCTCATAATTTAATGAAACGTCAAAGCTTCCGCGCTTTGCGCGGGAGGGGGAAACTGAATTCTGATGAATAGGGCTTAATAAGAGTCGAAAACGGTACGATGAATCGTCTTCCTTTCTTTATATCGTGATGAAACGCCAAAAATTCTGAAACTGAATTCAGACAAAATTAATAGGGCTTATTTAGAGTCGAAAACGGTACAACGAATCGTGTTCTTTCTCTAATAATTTAAGGAAACGTCAAAGCTCTCGCGCTTCGCGCGAGAGGGGGAAACTGAATTCAGATGAATAGGGCTTATAAAGAGTCGAAAACGGTACGACGAATCGTCTTCTTTCTCTAATAATTTAATGAAACGTCAAACTTCCGCGCTTTGCGCGGGAGGGGGAAGCTTCATTCAGATAAGGTTTAAGAGTCGAGAACAGTACACCGAATCGTCTGCTTTTTCTCATAATTTAATGAAACGTCAAAGCTTCCGCGCTTCGCGCGGAAGGGGGAGAAACTGAATTCAGACAAGGATTAAGAGTCGAGACCAGTACACCGAATCGTCTGCTTTTTCTCATAATTTAATGAAACGTCAAAGCCTCCGCGCTTTGCGCGGGAGGGGGGGGGAACTGAATTCAGAAAAGGATAAACAGTCGAGAACGGTACAGCAAATCGTCTTCTTTTTTATAATAATTTAATGAAACGTCAAAGCTTTCGCGCTTCGCGCGGGCGGGGGGGGGGGGGGAAACTTCATTCAGCCAAGGATTACCAGTCGAAAACGGTACAATATTATTAATCGTCTTCTTTTCCTAATAATTTAAGGAAACGTCTAAGCTTCCGCGCTTCGCGCTGAAAACCTATCACCCACACCCTCCTAAGTGAGCGCGCTTTTAAGTGATTCTCTTGCTCACTACCGACCCTCCCTAAAATAAGATCCTAGCTTAGCGCCTGCATTAAAATATATAGCTATGATGCTGACTAAATTGAAGAAATAATTCGTATATTTATGTCGTCGAGGAAAATGACCATTTTGCGCATATGCAAGTATTACAGATAGTCCATAGGAAAAACAATTTAGCCTTCGGCCCCAGGTTTATAGGGTTTAATTTGTAGATATTGGACATTTAATTTTGTCGGTAATTGGTGGCTAGTTTTGTCGGTAATCGTTGGCCTCTACACCCCCCCCCCCTCCCCACTGAAAAAGGTCTAGCGACGCCCCTGCCTGTCACCAAACGAACGAGGCGACTCTGCTTGGAACCGGAGTCCGTCATAAACGGTATGTAGACAAAGAGATAGACAGCGAGGGCTGACTATTATTATACCAACTCACATTGCCCTGATAAAGGTTAGCTTTTTTCGAATGACAAAGCGATCTCGTTTTTGCAAACTTTCTCCTCTTCTAAAACCAAGGCAAACCAATTTGGAAATTCACTTGGTCTTTCCATGATTCTGAAAGAAGGCGAAGATGTACCTTAGTTATTCTAGGTACTTTTAAAAGAGGAGTTCAGGGAGTGTCCTTCTCAAACAGAACCGCTACCACAGATTATTGAAAGTTTGGACGAAATGGCTTTTAAAGAGGCTAAGACAGTGTTTCAAAAAGATGAATTTGAAAGCGAAGGGGCTATATTATTGATCAATTTCTGGGTCTTCAAAATGTAATATTGGGGGCGTACTCTAATTCCAGTCTATACGGCTTGGATTATATTGGTTTTCTCATTTCCCTTTATTTCTCTTTCTCTCCCTCTTTTCCCCCTTTCCCTCGCCCTCTCTCTTTCTTTCTCTACCTCTCACTCGCTCTCTCTCGATCCCTCTTTGTGAAAGTTAATATCATATATGGCATGCTTGCTGTCTTCATATTACATCGTGAATCCGAGAAACATCCTCACATTGTGAACACATAGAGAGACGCCAAGACTAATCTTTCATCTTTAGAACTGTGCTCCTTAAACAGCACAATATCATATTTAGTACGTACATTGTACAGAGCACGCTCAACCTGAACAGTTTCTTTGATAATCAAAATGTCAAGGAAACTGTTGATAAACGGTCATAACACAAATCAGACCTTATTGCTCGGTTATTAGCTTTTTTAGAATATATACAAAAGTAAGAAATGACATGTCGGTTCGACTTGGTAAACATTAATTATTATCTCTCTTGCCTGACATTTAAGATTTGGATATTACAGAAACCATTTGCTGTGATTTGCACACAGGACTCATAATGATAAACTGCATGTGATGTAATTAAATAATAATACAAATAATAATAATAAGCTCTTTTATAGCCAGTGGCGGATCCAGGGGCCACAGCATGCACGCGACCCCCCCCCCCCCCGGTAAAAAAAAAAGAGGAGGGGGAAAGAAAAAGGAGGGGAAATAGAGAGAAAGAAGAAGAAAAAAGGGAGGACAGAAAAGGGGAGAGGAGAAAAAGGAGGGGGAAAGGAAGAAAGTGGAAAAGAGAGGAGAGAAAAGGCGGGAAAGGGGGAAAGACGGAAGAGAGAAAAAGGGGAAAATAGAGAAGGGAAAAGAAAGAAAGGGGGATGATATTATAAGATGGTGCTTTTTAAAAATTAACTTTCAATTGAGAATTATGACACACAAAATATGGGTCCCTCTTGCCAGCCGTGTAGCCCCCCCCCCCAAAAAAAAAAAAAGCACAACGAAAACAAACAAAAAAGAGATTGAAAAAAGGGGGAAAGAGAATTTTTGTGATTTAAAGGAGAAAGGAGAAATGTGGTTCTCAAATTGCAAAAGATCCCTACTCTTGGAGGGGGTAGGACAAAGCAATTTTAAGCTTTATTACCCCAGGAAGTGCCTGAAATGCGCCTTGTGTGGTTCTTAAATTGCAAATGCTTCCTACTCTGGGAGGGTGTCCCAAACCCATCCCCGTTTTGTCGCTCCACTCCCTCGCTTGCAAAAGAAAGACCTCCTCAGTACCTTTAGGGACAATACATTAACATAATGCGGTCATTGTTGCAATGTCAGGAATGCTATTATTACCTCTTTGGTAATCCTCGCAATTGACAAAAATATTAGCTCGATCAGTGAAGGGAGGGTAGTTTTTTCCTCAATTCATTAATTGATGCCATGTCAGAAAGAGCTGAAGAATTTGTTACGTAACTATTCAAACATTGCAGGTGAAAGCTATTGAACACAGAATCGAATAGCCAAGCTTCCCTATTCATTGGTGCCCTGTTATAGAATTCGTAGCATATTATACTGAATTGAAAAGATCCGTGATCTATTCATTATGCCATGTCAGGGCAGTGGCCTAATGTCATATCACTTGAAGTTTAAGTCAGCAATTTGCAAAATAAATGAAAATAACATAAAACCTCACTATTATATCAGTAATATCAGTAACTGAAAGAAAACATTTACGGCCAATCTTGACAACATCGGACTATCGACACAGCTGACCCGACACAGCAACATATTTACCAGTGTCTTTCTTGCTCCCTCGACGAGACGACTCCGCTCAACAACGCCCCTCTCTCTTTTACTCCCACTCCTCCTCTATCAGGCTCTTACCTTCCCTCTCTCTCCTCTCTTTCATCCCCCGTTTCTTTTGTTTCCCTTTTCTATTTTTCTTCTTTTTTTCCTTTTCTTTCTTTTCTTTCTTTTCCTTTCTTTCCTCTCCTCCCTCTTTTTCTATTTTCTCTTTCTTTCTTTTCTTTTCTTTCCTTTCTTTTCCTTTCTTTCCTTTCTTTTCCTTCCTTTCTTTTCTTTTCCTTTTCTTTTTTTCTTTTCTTTCCATTTCCCTCTCTTTTTTCCCCTCCTCCTTTTCTCTTTTTTCCCGACGGCAGCGCAATTTTACCGACAATATCCTGACAGGGGGGGGGGGGGGGGGGGGGGTGTCGCTACCCCACACCCTCCCCTCCCCCCTTTGGAGACGCCCCTGTATCCAATAGAAAAATCGAAAGTAGCTTCTATCAAAGATGATACATGTAATATAATATTTGAAAATTACTAAAATGGTGAGGAAGGCCAAATACAACAATATAGTACGTATATTAATGTATACCATCAGCTGTTATAATAACAGCTAGAGGAGAGCCTTCTACAGTAACGTAATTTCTTTTGGTAATCCACAGGCATTTGTTGATTTTTTTTATATTTATTTGTTCAATAATTTGTTATTGTTCTTCGTTTTCTTGTATTTCCTGTTATCGTTATACTCCTTTATGTTCTTGGAAGTGAGAAAAAAAATATAAATGTTATTGAACCTCACAAGTAGAGCTAGGAAGACCGACAGTATAAATGTGATAAAAGACAGAAGAGGAACAAGCTATGGAAATTTATCCAGGAGAAGAATGCAACAATTAGCGATCGAGAGAGATAGAATTAGAGAGCTTCAGAAAGAAAATTGAAAAATAAAAACGAGAGAGGGAATTGCATGGATAGATTCTAGGGCTCAAAATAATTTTCGGGAGAAAGTGATCGATTCGATCGAGTCAGAAAAACATAAGTAAAGTAGAGGTCTAGATTATATTTTAATATAACTAATTTGAATTTAGGAGACAGACTTCCCCACTTCAGTATGACCCTCCCCTGACAGATTAGCCAGTAGCCAGCTACCCCCCCCCCCCCACAAAAAAGGGGGGGGGGAGGGGGTAGTTAAGGCCATGGGGTGATGGATGAAGGAAGATATTTCATTGGACGACTGTTCTTATTCCTAATTTAAACAGCCAATGAAAGGCCTGGATATATCGCTGGCTATTTTTTCGAAGCACCCGCCGACCGAAAAATGTAAACAAATGGAGAACATCAATGTTATGTTGTTATTTTCAACTAGAAGATAAACGTAAGTTTCTTCGAGAGTAGGACCGATTTCGTACTTCTTAGTGGATTTTTTTGGTTGTAAGTATGCATATTAAATCCTTACTTAGCACCGTTTGGCCGATACAAATCAGACCGAGAGCTGTGCTGGCCCCACACGTTCATTTACATGTCTGCATTTGCAAATTAAATCGTGACGATGCCGATCACACATCCATCTATCGGCGCTTGTTCAGAAATTTGACCCGTAACTCCGGCGTGGAGATAGTCAGATACCCTACTAAAACATACCTTAAATGAAGTAATTATTCATTAAATGTCCACATAGATCTAAAGATAATGAGTTAAAACAATAAAAGTCGTTAGACTATGTAGTAGACCTAGATAATCTAATATTAGTAGAGTAAAGTACCCGGTAATCGGTCAGCTCCGGTTTTCGGCCAACTGGTTGGATACATGGTAAAATCACTTTAAAATACATCGCATAATAGCATAACACATATCCCACACATACCATACCATGCCAGTGCCACTGAAGAACCACATTTGCAATGAAAAATATATCCTAAAATATCACATTTTAGCGATGTAATCGGCGGTCCCGCTACCCAAATCTGAAAAATCGAGTTTCTTACGCGTGTATGTAAGAAATATGGGTACCATAAAATGAGCTTTATTTCAAGTATTTTTCAGATATAGAGCCCGATTTTGTGCTGGTCGCAAGCTCAAAAGTATCTCATCGCATGTATTAAATCAATGCAGCCGCACACCGCGACGCACACACGATATGTCCGTCTAATTCAGATTCCAACTTCCGATCACCGCTGTGCCTGTATTCGGCCAGGCGAGCACCCGGGAGCTCCGGCGTGGGATACCTGCTCCGCCCGCTTGTGCTATACATCAGCGCAGAAACGCACGCGCGCGCGAGCGCTTCCTATTGACTTTGTACATGCGGCCGTAAACTGAAACGCTCGGCCGATAACCGGCTCCAAAACAGTGAAAATTGAAATGAATATTGTCATGGCAATTCGTGATTTTTGGGGGGGATTCTTTTTTTGTTTAAATAATAATAATATTTGCTTCATGATTTGAACAAGAAATGATAATAAATAGGAAGTAAAGAGTCCAATAAATAGGATTTTGTCTTAAGTGGCCGAAAACCGGGTACTTTAGTCTACCTGTTTCGTGTCATTCAATTTTCTTGTTAGTTTTGGAGTATTTTTCGGATAAACGTTGCGATTATTAGGTGACAGTAGGCCTAGATCTAGTACTTTTTCACAGGTTTCACCACTCCAGCAAAGCATAGAGAGTCAATGCTAATGCGTATGGTTTCACGGCATACCGCTGCATGTGATGTCGATGGGGGGTTCCATGTCAGGTCGCCCAATGTCAGCCCGCCCCTTTACAAAGTCGCCCTCAATTGGTCATGTCGCCCCCTGATTTTTTTGTTCGCGATTTTGGGATTCTTGGTCAGCTCGCCCCCAATTTTTTGGTCATTTCGCCCCCTAATTTTTTGTTTTAATTTGATGTCTTTGACTCTTTTATAAGTTCAAAGTCAAGGCATTTTTAGTTCCTAGCACTATGGTCCTCGTTACCCTAACTCTAACCCTTACCCTAGCTAGGACACCGGGCCCCGCATTACCCTAGGACACCAAGGTCCGTGTTACCCTAACTCTAACCCTAACCCTAACCCTAGGACACCAAGTCCTGTGTTACCCTAGCTAGGACACCGGGCCCCGCATTACCCTAGGACACCAAGGTCCGTGTTACCCTAACTCTAACCCTAACCCTAACCCTAAATAAAGTTCTTTTCCCATGTTTTATATATTATATTATTATTAAATATATCGGTATAACCGGTATATCACTCTGAGTCATAGACCTATCTATATGTTACATATGGAACTCTTAAATTAAATTAAATTCAATTCAGTTTTATTGGTCCAGAAGGAAATTTGTTGCATTTAAATGCATTATATTCACAGAGAGGGGTGACTGTGTATAGGAGGCGACCCGACCACACAATTTGGGGGCGACTACGTAAGGAGGCGACTGCGTATAGGAGGCGACTGTGTATAGGAGGCGACTAGCTGGGGGGCGACCTGACGAGACACCCGATGGGGTACCATAACTTTCATAAGTCATATTATAAGCAAGTACTTTGTGTTCTAAACTTCTAATAATAAGTCTGCATGCTTTGTACTGCTTTTTTCTCACCCAATCCTACAAAGCATTAGGTCTAACACTATTGGCCGCATACCGGTACACACATTAAGGCTACAAATGTTGGGTCACATCTAGGGGAGTCTAGAGCAGCAAGGATCTTTTGTACGCTGAAGTGTGTACTTATGACTGTACTGATGAAGACAGCTCTCAAAATTCTCAAGTACTTTGAACTTGATTGTAGAACAAAGATATTCTCAATTTTTCCATGATAATCCAAGGAAAAACACTCAACAAACTTACCTCTCTTGGAAGGATAGTGTAACTTTCACAATGGAACAGTTAAAAAAAATGATGTGTTTATATGAAGAGTTATGCTATTATTGACAATATTTCTTTTAGAAAGTGTATTTATATTTCATTTTAATTTGCTAGAAGTGGTCCAACTAATCCTGTGCTCCCCTATTTATGCTCAATTCATATCAGTCAAATGATATGCTTCTGTCATATATATTCCCATAAATGCAGATGTAACTGTTGAATGACATTCCATAGTCAGCAATGGACGAGATTATCTCCAAGTTGGAGGTCTGTGTGGCCACCTTGGACAAGATGGCCGTCAGACATGATGATACCTCATCAGCTGCCGACTTGGACTCTAGAGGGCGCCCTCCATATACGTCCATGGTCAAGGTCAACGACAAGCCTATTCTACCACCTCTGGTAAGTACTTATGACGAAGGTCAATCTTGAATTTCTTTGGTTGCCTGCAAGAAGGCTGTAAAAAAGGGCTACTGTGTGCAATGTCAATAGCAGTAACAGCCTTTATGCAGTCAGCCGATGAATTGGCATAAAGCTCTGTAAAATACAAATGGACAAATCATGATTTTTTTTTTTTTTTTTTGTAAATTTTTTTTTAGGGGGAAGGATATGGCCACACACTTACACACTCAAGCTTGAACCTGGCAAGTGATCACCAGGATGTACATGCTATATGTGGGCAAAAGTATCACTTTTGGATTTTACCTAGGCCCTGTCCTTATAAAGAGTTGCAATTGATTGGAATCAGTATAATCTCCTACCTCTTAAGTACGTATTTGCGATTGATTTGAATCAATCGCAACTCTTTATAATACAGGGCACTGGAGAGTTTTTTTTCTGATCTGAATACATATTATTGAGTACTTGTTTATTTTCATTGGATCCTTGTCATGATTTTTCATATATACTAAGGAACTGCTTTCATCGACATCAAGTGTTGATTTTATTCTGCACTCATCTTATGATACATCTTTTGTGTCTTGTATCTTCTTGCTTTTTTAAGATGACCCCGGACAAGAGAGCTGAGATGATACGATACAAGGCAATGGCAATTCAGAGAGAAAGGGAGAGAGAGGAATGGAGGCTTCAGAAACTAGTTTCTAGGGTTAAAACTATTGTAAATAGTTATGAGGTCAGTGTGGTACACTTTTATATATAGATTTATGTAACCATATGTACAGATGGGTTTATTGGTACCTCAGCGATAGCAATAAAAAACTTTCTCCTTCCAGGTACCCATTCACTTTATCTTGGCTGCTGAGTGGAAAATTTAGGATGTTAGAATTGTTAAAAGGGATTTGAATCTGAGTCGGTTGATCAATAGTGTGGAGACAGATCTAATAGACCACAAAACCTGAATGCAAGCATTTTCTTTTTTCTTTTTTCAAAGAACAACCTTTTATCCTTTCTTGCCAGTAGTTGTGGTAATGAAGCATTGGTAAAGTCGCAGGCTTGATCAAAGTATATGAGATAAGTAAAAAGTGATGGTGGTTAGCAATATGTTTAGCTTCAGTATGATTTCATGAGATGAAGATCTGAAGGTACCTAAGCATCTGAGAAAAGAATATTCCTTTACTTTTTGAACGTTTATTTACACTTATTTCATTCTACAGATTATTAAATGTGTATTACTCACTGTAATTTTATGACAAGATGTAAGTTTCCAGTAACCACTATTTTACTCCAAATTATCTTTTAGGATAGTAGACAATCTTTAGGTAGCAAGGAAAGTAGTCCTCAGCAAGCAGCTAACACGCTACCTACCCAAGCTATGCAAGCACCTGTCATACACTCAGGTGTATCTAAGCCCGTCTCACAAGGCCTCAACAATCCGTCATATTCACCACTCAAGTACATGGAGATGGATGAAGAGGAATGGAACGTAAGACCAGCAACACCTTGGAGACGAACAAAGCAGTCCAAGACGAAGACAGTCATTGCAGCGAACTTTGACCCCAGAGGACACCAGCCCATCTCATCCACCATGAGGATGGACCGCAGTCAGGATACGAGAGGAGCCACACCCGATGTTTCTGCCATCTCGGTGGCATCATCACAAGCTAGTAACTTCTTGCCCAGGAATTCCCCAGTAGATGCCATCGATCCGACCCTCTCCAGCAGCGTGCAACCTGTCCTAAAGGAGATTTTACCACCCTCTCCCCTGGGACTGGAAGACTTGAAAGTGGTGACGACTGGTGGAAGTGCAGCACCCATCCCAGTGGATGTGTCCTGCAAGGTTAGCCCAGATGTAAAATTAGATGAAAGGAATAACTTATCAAAACCTCAAGAGATTGAATCACATGAGAATTCAGCAGTTCAACCACCTGACACTAGTGCAGCAGTTGTTGATAGTGCCATGATAAGTAGACTTAGCCCTATACCCAAGATAGATGCGGTTCATACCTTAGGCACTGGTGTAGCTGGCAGCACAGGAAGTCAGTCGACTAGCAGCAGCAGCAATAGTGCGTTGAACCAAACTGTCATTGACTTGTCGCAAATGTCACTTATCCAGGGTCAATCAACTTTGGAGAAAGCAGGGGACTCCTCCAAACCTGACAAGAACGAATCAGATATTCAACCACAGTCTTCATTATCTACAGAAGCTAAAGCTAGGGTAGAACCAGCAACAGATGTTGCAGAAAGCAAGGACACCAAGGACGATGTACCAAACACACAAGACGATAACCATGTAGCAGGCTACTTGAGTGATACTGAGTCATACATGAGTCTGCTGGGGGAGTATTCATTGCTGCCAACACCAGGATCAAATAAGGGCACACCAGAATCTATTCAAAATAGAAATGCTATGAAGGTCCCATTCTTTGCTGATCCTACGTCACCTGATGCCATTGATGTCAACCGGGAAGCAGAAGTGCTGGTAAGAAGTGGTGAAGCAGTTGCAGACATCATGTCTGATATTCCGGCTACCGATGTATCTGTTGAGCCAGGTGAATCCTTGAGATCTGTGGATGGTTCAGAATACTTTGGCAGCTCCCTTGGAACCCTGGCCCAGTCTGTCACCCTTCCTATGAGCCTTAGCGTGACGTCAGAATCCACCCTTCATGGACTTGAAGGGACATGGGACAGAACAAGCCAGGAGGTGACTCCTACCGGGACAGAAGAAGCTATGTCCATTGCAAGCGATGAGTTGACTAATGCTGGAATGGTCAGAGCAGCACCTGTTGGTCAGGAAAGTAATTCCACTGTTGAAGTCAGCAAACAAACTTCCAGCAAATCTGAAGAGTCGGAGAGACTGCAAAGTCTTAATGTAGAAAAGCCTTTTCCAACATTGCCATCAAGTGCTGAAAATATGAAGATAGAGGTCAAAGTTGAGAGGTCAGGGGTCAAAGTGGACAGTGACTTTCAAACACCACTTAGACACCATGCCAGGAAGTCGTCATATACTTTGGATTTCCCTTCACCAGCACTTCTAGATGCTGAGGCTCGTCACCAGGCTCCACATATAAGTGGACGTGATATCAGCTCTGCTCAACAAGGCACCAAGACCAAAGATGCTGATGAAGGGGCTTTAAATAAGGCTAAGTCGGGAGAGGGGACTGTGAGTGATGAAAATCAGCCAGATGACATCTCCTCTGAAATGAAAGATCTCAAGATAGGTGAGCAGAGAAAATAATTCAATTAATTTACTAACACTTAGAGCATAAACAGAAATATGGTCAAAATTTTCATCAAAGGTAATGTGGAAATTTTATCATTGCCACTATGAATTTTTAGAAATACTGTAACAGCATTTCATTTATTATCGCACACATACAATGCAGGTGTTTAATGTTAAAGTAAGAACATTGTATCACTACAGTATCAATCGGCTTTTTGATTAATATTCCATTGTACTGCAGATGTTGTTGAGATTTTTTCAGAGGCAGAAAGAGCTTATGAAATTTTAATTTAATGCACATTGCAGGGCTCGATGTTAACTTTTCTGTTAGGGGTAAATGTAAATATATTTTCATGAAGTCCTGATTTTACCCCTAATGGAATAGTGGCTAAAATTTGGGGTCCATTGTTAACTTCAGGGGATCAGTCGTCGAGTGAAATGTGTCAGTGTTAACTCTTGAATACAGCATCAATTTGGGTGAACAGCCTGACCACTCTCTGTTCATGTATTATCTTCAATTGTTAACATCAGGGGATCAGTTGTCCAAGGACTCTTGTCCGTGTTAACCCTTGAATACAGTATCACTTTGGGTGAATAGCCTGACCACTCTCAGGGAGGTGTTTCACAAAGATCCTAAGTGGAACTTATCTCTAAGTTGGATTTAATAATTATGGAAAGCCGTTAGCATATTTATGAAAATGTTTTGTAAAGTCATTTTAAAAGGCATAAAATGTTGATTCCAATCATTCATATTTTCTATTATCAAGGAGATTTCATGTTCTTGATGTGGAATTTATAAAAAGTCTAAATACTTGAATTTTTGCTTTTGAATATATTTTATTTTAAGGCTACAAATGGCTCTCCATAATGTTTAAGTCTAACTTAGAGTTAAGTTCGACTTAGGATCTTTGTGAAACACCCACTGTTCATGTCCACAGACGATGCGTCAGAGGCCAAGGTGTTGTCCCTCCAGCTGTCATGCCTGGAGCAGATGCAGCAGCGTCTCCAGCGTCAGCATGACGAGCAGATGAAGGGACTGATGCTTCAGCAATCCCAGGAGCTGTGTCTCCTGGAGAGCGAGATGGAGGGGATTAGAAGACAGGCTGCACAGTCTGCTCTGGGACATGTGGATGATGACAAAGATGCTATGATCAAAGTAAGGAGAGGTTGGAAGGGGGTATGAAGTGTTATTCTTAAAAGAAATAACATCCCGTGCAGGGTTGTGGGTCGAGTAAATGCTGTTATTTGTTTTAGCATATGATATGTATTATTACATTGATTGATATTGTTATGAATATGCAAATTATATGAATTGGAATGTGCTAATTCCAATAGATAATCGAGATATAGTAATAAATCACAATTTTAAGTTGTGGAAGGGGACAATGTAAGTTAATTGCCCGACCCAACAATATCTGCAGAGAAGCTACATTTCCAAACAAACAACTTTTCTTTGCATTTTTCTCCCGGTAAAAAGTAGATATTATTCAATGAGAAAAGTTAGAAGAGAATGGTTTTATATGGAAAGTAATGGTTGAGGATCTTACCAGAGTAGTTGCATTTAAAGTCATTTCTCTGTCTTTAGCAGAATTATTTCATTTATGTTTAATTCAGTTTTTATTTTGTGGTGTTTTGTTATTTCTGTCTTTCATTTTCATTTCTTTGATTTTAAAGACCTCAACGGAAGTGCATGAGGGAAGCATGCAAAGGGGAGAAGACCAGGAATTCTCTAAGGAAAATTCTCCCAACACGATACCTTCGGCTAAACCATCTCTTGAGAATGATGACAAGAGTGGGAAGGAAAGTTCAAAGGTTGCTCCAAATCAGAGGAAGAATCCTCCTCCAAGCCCTAACAGTAGAAAGAGACGCTTTGAAGAATCTTCCGTAGGAAGCATGGTCCAAGTTCCTGCTTCCTACATCAAGCAGTCCTCACTGGCAGGCAAGGGGCAAGGCAAGTGGCATGCCTCCCCTGGTTTTCATTCTCCAGTCAGTGACAAGCTCCTGGCAAACGCCAAGAAGAAGCTCACTCCTCAGGACAGTCTGGAATCGGACCATGGAGGATTGGTGGAGGTTCCGCCGTCTTACATCAGATCCGGTAGCTACCATAGACCTGTATCCAGAAGCCCCACTCGCCAGAGATCATCGACCACACCCAAAGGCACAACTACAGGCTCCGCCCACCTTGCTTCACCATCCATCTCCGTAGAGGAACCATCTGTTGGTGACTCCTCCCGTCTTACATCATGGGGCACTCCTCTCAAAGACCCCTCTGATAGAGACTCCACAAAGCTGCCAACATGGGCGTCTCCTGCAGTGGATATGACCAACGGATCGGCTCACTTTACTGGAGCTTCAGTGTCCGATCCTGTTTATGTTAACAGTCTCAGCGACTCTTTCTTCCTGAATGATGACCAGACAGGAGAAACACCAAACAGACATGCTGACCAACAACAGCACACTTCCAGTTACTCCAATCCATGGGTAAATTGCCATTGAGATATTCATACATTGTGTTTGATTCCCTAAAGAGAGACATTAATAAATATGTTGTTTAATTTCAACTTTCAAGTAGGTCAATGTTCTTGTTTTGAGGGGTAAAAATGTTTATTGTAAGTTGAGTAGTTGACTTATTCCAGACCTACTGTATATATCTATATGTGTCTTGCCTTCAGAATTATTTTTAAAGTCTTTCCAGGCGCGGATCTACGGGGGGGGGGGGGGGTTTAAACCCCCCTCCCCCCCCCCCCAAAAAAAAAAAAAAAAAGAACGCACGCTGGAGAGAAAACTTTTCAAGTGCAAATATTGTGAGAAGATATTCAACTCATCTGGTAACTTAACCAAACACATGATAACTCTGGATATAACTGTGTATTAAACTGTTACTTGATTTAAAAAGACGTTATCATGCACTGCTTTTTATGGTCTCCATTGTGTTAATAGATGCCAGGAAAACATCACTTACGGGGTTCAAATAAACACCCCAAAAAAATTCGGTTCGCCGCTTTGCGGCTCGTGGACGATGCTCTGCATCGTCATTATTTTGGTCAAACCCCCCCCCCCCCCCTTAGCAAAAAGCTAGATCCGCCCCTGCTTTCATTACCCCAGTGTGAATGCTGTAATAGGATGTTTTGTCTGATAATCCTTCCAACTCCCTTCATACATGTACTGTAGTTTAAATATTGTATAAGTTATTAATTTCTTTAATACTTTTTTTATTGTATTGAAAAATGGATGTACCGGTAAACTGCTTTAAAACATTTGTATTAAGTGCTATAGAAATGTAATTCATTATTAACACTTTTCCATACATATATATTCTGTTTTTTGTTTGTGTGTGTATAGGCCATCACCCAGAGCTTACAGATGGACATCAGGTTCGACATGGTATCTGCTAGGGTCAAAGGTTATCTGACCCGTGCTCTCATGAGAACACCAAAGATCAAAGCCCTCGTCAAGACCATCAAGGCATGTACATTTATATAGAGATAGGAAAGTGATGTGAGCTGTAGTGTACATGTATTCGGAATGAATGCAATTATTATAAGGGACCTATGGCTTATTAAAGTAGGTTACACACACATTTATATATTTCTAGGGAAATAAGTTATTCATACTGATCACCTCACCCAAGGGTGCTAGGACACAGTCTCACTTTTCAAACTTGGATATCCAAGTTCTAAGACTACTTCTCTAAACATCAAGCTTCCTTTTTAAAATGATCTGTTATTATAACTTATTTTCAAAATTGTTTGGGAATTTGATTAGTGTGCTAAGAGGAAGTACATTTTACAGAGGGGAGCAATGTTTATATGTCCCAGATTAAGTGATGCAGGCTGATTACATGTGCGTCTTCATAATCAGCTGTTTCTAACTCGCCCTTTCAATGAAACTTGTACTAATCCACAGGATACCCAAGTATTTTTGTACCAGTTCCAAGCTGAGACGCCTGTGAAGCGAGGAAAGCTTTCTGAACAAGATATCAGGCTGGCCCAAAGAGTTCTTGCTCAGGTTTGTAAAATAAATCTTTAATTCTATCTTTTGAAAGAAAATAAAGCAGAAATGAAGATCCTAGCGAAAGTGTTACATGCCATGAGTCTTTTAACCAGGATTAATTGTAATAGATATCGACTCTGATTATTTCAAATCACAAAAATGATATTGCGTCATTTATCTCCCATTCCTTTGGCATTTATAATCTACCCAAGGAAAATTTGAACAGAGGCATTTTGAAATCTTTGATTGTGAATCTTGTTTTAAGTGTTGAGTCTTTGAATCTTTGTGCAATGGAAACTAGTTATAACAAACACTTTTGAAAAACACTCATTTAAAGCCCCACTGCAATACTTGTAGCAACTTGCTCCCTCTACAGGTATATAGAAAACAATGCCTAAGCGGTGCCTGTTGGTCCCCCATGATCCTCTTTTTCTTATGTAAATTGAGAGCTGAGTTGATGAGATAACCACCTGCCAGTGATCATACTGGGTAGTCTAATACTTCCTGGCCAAACTAGTATAGACGGGCTTTAAACAGGAATATATACGGTGTATCCTTTCGTTTTCTTGACACTCCACTGTTTTTCTTTCTTTCTTCTCTACAGCTGAGGGCAGCCCAATATGAGTTGGGTGATATCTTCCATGTCTTTCCCATCTCGCAGAGAATGTCTATACTAAGACATAACAGGGAACAAGAAAGAGAGAACTTCTTCAACAAGAAGGTATTGTTTCACGATGTAAACTTATTTTTTGCACAGTAATCTGTACATGGTGGCAGAGATGAAAGCCTCAGGTTCTGTCACTTCTATGACAATATCTTGGATCTTGGATTCATTTCCTCCTAAGTACTCCAAAAAAGAGTTTTGACCGGAGTTGGTAGAGGGTGGACGGTTAAATTGTGGACAAAAATTATATTGTAACTGCAGTTTTAAATGAAAGCGGGGAGCTTTGGTCAATGGTTGTCATCATACGTGACCCATTGCCTATGGGTATTGGGCGATTCCTGTTTTGCTCCAATGGAAATGAGAAAGTTTAGTAGCCAATGGTCTAATGTACATATAATTCCAATTGATTCCTGAAACTTTAATTTAACATAATCTCATTTCATTTTATTAAATCAGTTTGAAAAAAAGAGTAAAATATGTGTTCATAGGTTCATACAAATAAAAGGAAGTGAGGGAATCATGATATTTAAGTAGCTTGTTGGGTGAGGGGAGGAGGGGGGGGGGGTGGCTATCATGTACCCCACCCCCCCCCCCCCCCCGCATATTCTCATTATCTCTTTAAAAAAATAGTTGTTTTTCCTTTATTGGTTTAACCAATGATGAAGTGGTGATTCGTACAGTCTTTGTATGTCAACTATTGTAATAACCTGTGATTCATTGCCCGTTTAAATTTTGATCAAATACAATACTAACTTTTTTTTCTTCTTTCATTTAAGCTTTATACTGATCAAATGCAATATGCCAACAGTCAGTGGACTGCATAGTTATTTGAGAACAGTGCTCTTTGTTGTAGTCTAAGTTTTGTTGTTGTTTAATTTGTAGGTATCTCCATCATCGGCTGGCAAGAAAGCCAACCTCTTATCGGCAGCCACTAAGAAGGCCATGGACAGAAGGCAACAACTAGCAAAGTAAGTTCTCTCCATATCAAGTTATTTATTGCTTTCAATTATCAGTGTTGTTATTATGTTTATCTTCTTTCTACCTAAGAGGGACAGAGATCGGCAGTTGCTTGTTGCAAGTACGATGTGCTATATGTGGTTGTCGAGGATCAGTCTTGTATAACAGAGCTCAGTCCTGAGGGGGGGGGGGGGGGTGTTTACAAAGATCCTAAGTTGAACTTAAAAAGCCGTTAGCATCTATGAAAATATTTTGTAAAAGTTATTTTAAAAGGCATGAAATGTTGATTCAATTCATTCATAGTTTCCATTATCAAGGAGATGTCATGTTCTTGATGTGGAATTTATAAAAAGTCTAAAATACTGAAATTCTCGCTTTTGAACATATTTTATTTTAAGGCTACACATGGCTTTCCATAATTTTTAAGTCACACTTGGATCTTTGTGAAACACCACCCTGGTGTTGTTTGCACATGTTAGATGGATTGAAACACAAATACAACCATTTCATCACCAACAACAATGATATATATATATATATATATATATATATATACAGTATTTATCCAGCATGTTTTTCAAAGGCTTTTAAAGCATTTTACAACAATTATTAAAACAGAGATTGTAGAATAGTGAAAAACTTACATAGTATAGGAGATATGTATGTCATTGGGAAACCTATTGATTCATGAGTTGAGCTCCCAAAATAATTTTATTTTATTCTCTGTATCTACCATACTTTTAGCAGATATCAGCAATCATGGCGTCCATTCTCTATTTCAATGTCTGTTCTATGTGGTCCTTAGTCCTCAGAGCCTCTATACATATTTCTATGCAAATTTCCTTGTATCTCATTTTCTCTCTTCTTTTCTTACAATTCATTGGTTATAGTTCTGCCCTCACCCTTAGAAGTGTCGTAGTTGAGTGGTTTAAGCACTTGACCTTAAATTTAAAGGTCGCGGTTTGATCCCCGACACAGCACTAATGTCCTTTGGCAAGGCATTAATCTTCATTTGCCACACTCGACCCAGGTGAGGTAAATGGGTACCTGGCAGGAATTAATTCCTTGAAATGCTGGAGCGCTGTAATGGCAGCTAGGCTGAAGCCTGGGTAATAATAATTGCGCCTCGAAATAGAATTTCTAGATAGACAGCGCTATAGAAGTGCCTATTATTATTATTATTATTTTTACCAACTGCTTTCTTTGTTTATAATTTATTTTAATAATTTTACTTCATTTCCAGGGAGGGAGATGTAGTAGAAAGTGGACCAAAGAGACAAAAGTTAGTCCCTGCAAACCAGAGGCCTAAAAGTGCAGCTGAAACAAGGTAATTCTTCCCTCCATCATACAACCTCTTCCCAAGTCTTATTTTCATCTTTCTCTACCATTGTGTCATCATGACGGTCTCATTCATGTTAATTTTTATGCCTCCGTTACGAAGTAGCCGGAGGCATTATGTTTTCGGGTTGTCCGTCCGTCCATCTGTACGTACGTACGTACGTCCCGTTCTCGTGATCGCGTTATCTGAAGAACCGATTGAATGATTCCTGCCAAACTTTGGTCATGTATGTATCTTGCAGAGCCAATGAACTCATTAGATTTTGGGGTCACGAGGTCAAAGGTCAAAGGTCACAGGGCTCATTATGTATGCAAAAACAGCTCGTGATCGCGTTATCTGAAGAACCGATTGATGGACTCCTGCCAAACTTTGGTCATGTATGTATCTTGCAGAGCCGATGAACTGATTAGATTTTGGGGTCACGAGGTCAAAGGTCAAAGGTCACAGGGCTCATTATGTATGCAAAAACAGCTCGTGATCGCGTTATCTGAAGAACCGATTGATGGATTCCTGCCAAACTTTGGTCATATATGTATCTTGCAGATCCAATGAACTGAATAGATTTTGGGGTCACGAGGTCAAAGGTCAAAGGTCACAGCGCACATTATGTATGCAAAAACAGCTTGTGATCGCGTTATCTCAAGAACCGATTGATGGATTCCTGCCAACTTAGGTCATGTATGTTACTTGCAGAGCTGATGAACTGATTAGATTCTTGGTTCATAAGGTCAAAGGTCATGGGCTCATTATGTATGCAAAAATAGCTTGTGAACGCATTCTCATTAGAACTGACAGATGGATTACTATTTAACTCAGGACATCTTGCAGAGCCAATGAACTGAGTAAATTTTAGGGTCATGAGGTCAAAGATCAAAGGGTCATATATGTATGTGAGAAATTGCTTGTAATCACAATATTCTGAGAACCTGTTAATGGATTACAATTGAACTTGAATTTGAAAAATTTCTTCTGTTTTGGTTTATAAAATTGCTCTATGACGGAGGCATCATTTTCGACTGCGCGCAGTCGAAGTTCCATCTAGTTTAATCAATACTCTATGTTTTTTTTGTTATCATTGTATCTTTGCTTGTATCATGTCTATTGTACAGGTTTTACGTTGATGAGGATGTGTCACCATACGTTTTCATGAAACAGATGTAGTTTTATGTAGTTTTAGAAATTTATAAATAATTCTCCTTACTAATGCAGATTTCTTTGTACCTACATGTACATTCTACTTTGCCACTGTAGATTCAGTCTTCATTCACATATTCTTTTAAATAGGTATATTCTTTGTAATAATACAATCCTTTTTACAATCCTACCCCCACAAAACATTTGATCACATTTAAAAGAATTTGGCTAATAGTCCTGTAATATTTGTATATTCCTGCAGAGTTCTTAGACCACTTCAAAGCCAGAAATCACCCCCTAGGCCGGCAACTGCTATTCCACCAAGGTAAAAAAAGAGTGAATAACTGCTTCAAGATAAATAAAGTTGATAACTTGATAGAACTCTTTTTCCGTTTGGTTTCGTATGTTTAGAAAATAAGAGAATCTGACCATTTCAATAATATATATCAATTGCATTTTACCCAGGTAGAAATTTAAACTAAGAGCGATCTATAACAAACATTTCAGAGAAATCATCATTTCCTTACACTGTCAATGATAGGATGTTCGACTTCTTTGTCCTTCTTGCATTAAACCTAAAACATGTGGATGTATGTTAATGAGAGGTAAATCATTTTTTGGCAGAGCAATTAAATTGGACAAACAGTGTTGAATTATTTCATATGAAAAATATTTAATATCTAGTTATTGATGAGTTAAATGATGTAAATGTATGGTGATTTTATTTTCCTGGATGTGTTTGATTGTGACGGAAATTTATGTTGAGAAAATTTATATTTCCTTGACATTTTAAATGATATAGATATTTTTCAAAAAGAAGTTTTAAACATTTGTTTTGTTATAGTTTCCAGAGCAAAGTCGCTTTCTGGTGCCTTGTGTTTATGTGATGACTTAAAATCTTAGAAAGTGGGAAGATAGATGGGGGGAGGGGGGGGGGGGGGGGGGTAGTGTGGGGAGTTCATATACCTTCAGCCAACTTAATCCATCTGAAATGACTAAATATCTGGCTACATTTTTATTTCCATCATGTTATAAGGAATTGATTACAAATTGTTGTGGGAACATTATGTAGTTATACAGTGAAACCTGTTTATAAAGACCTCCCAAGGGAGACAAGAAAGCAGTCTTTGTACGCAGGTGGTTTGTACATGAACATGTATGTATAGGTTCCTTTAATACTTGTGTCAATGTAGATCACTGTTCAAGGAGTTAAAAGATACGGTCTTCATAGGCAGGTGGTCTTTCTGTACAGGTGGTCATTATAGCAGGTTGACTGTAACATGAATTATGATTCTGACCACATTGTTTAGATCTCACTCTCACTGATACTCTAGATTACTACCCTCATATTGCCATAAATATTGAACACAACTGCCTGGACAATTTGTTTGATGTGTTTACATTTATGTTAATTTTTCCCACCAGGGTGTCTTCATTTTCCGTCACCACACAAAGCCTGAAACTGAAAGCACCTGTTTTGAGCAAACCGTTCCCAACTAAACCTGTCATGGTCTCCAGGAATACTACTAAGACAGCAAGGTCTCCATCAAGACCATCGTCAAGAACAGCTTCAACTAGACCAACATCCACTAGACCAACATCCACTAGACCAACATCCACAAGACCAACATCCACTAGACCAACATCAACTAGACCCACATCTAGACTATCGGGAGGGTTATCAAGCCTTAGCCAGGCCAGGACCACTTCAGCAAGGCAGGCTAAGTCTCCAGCGAGAGCAGCTACAGCTACGGTTTCCCAGACCAAGACTAAGAGTGTCAGGAGATCGCTTTATCCTGTATCAGTTGGGACTGGTAAAAAGACTATGCAGCGCAAACAGGTGGACACTAGAAAGCCTTAGATGAATCACACACAATACTTTTAAAACACAAGGACAAGATTTGTGCCATAAGAGAGGATAGTAACATGGACTAATAAAGATGAATTATTATTTCTCATTTCATGAATAAGTGTAAATGATTAGAATAAATAACACAGTCAAAGACTGAAATTATAAATTTACGAAAATGGATCAAAACAAGTTGTTTGAATTTAGAGTTTTAGGTGACCAACACCAGGTATTAATGCATGTCTAGGGCTTATAGCCCTAAAAGGCATCTGTTATTTGATATGATCATCTTTGCCAGTCATTTAAATTGATATTGCTGAGACTGAAACACTCTTGCCAGACTCCACGTTAGGATTAATCATACAATGTATACCTGACTGATCGAGTTTTTGAGAAGGAGCTCTCCTATTTGCATTCCACATCACCATTTTAATTACCTCATCATCTGTGAGGCAAACATTCATCTTTTTGGGGGACAGTTTTCAGCTATGATTGGCTGTAGATTCACATATTAAAGGACGTAGGGATTTGCATGTTGAAAATCTAAAACTTGTAAAAGGGCCAAGATGTTGTAAAAATCAAAATTGAAAACTGTCCTAAAAGTATGGTGGCAAAATATTCATTATTACAAGATCACAATAATTTGTCTCTTCAAATTCGAATTTTGCAACTGGCAGTGTTTTCTTCACTCTATTTGATCTTTGCACATCCTTTCATAAACTCACCTTGCTGCTACAGATAAATTTTGAGATAATTTTTGAAGGGTTGCAAATCCATGTTAGGGGCTTCAAACACATTCCAGTTCTTACTCTTATATTTCTCCCTATCTATGGATATTTACCATGCAATTCAAAAACCAAATCCCTACCTGTTTTAGATTTTGACGTTAAGGATCCACGTTATATTCAATTATTTGGCTGATTTGAGTGTACATTCCACAGAAATAAAATTGTATTTTCTTGACCGGTTGCAGTGGACCAAAATGATATGCTCTCAGAACTGAGTAGCAAAATTTCTGCTGATTTTTCAAGACTGCAAATATATGATGCTTACCAAAGGATTTTCATAAAACATATTATAGTATCTATAAAGAAATATTGATTTTTTATAAGCCAGTCCATAATTTGTAGATGGTACAAATTAAATGATCTATTTTGTGCATGTATGCACATTTGTTTTGATAGACATGCTACCTGTTTATCAACTAAAACAGAAATGAAATGGTATTTCTTGACCGGATGCAGTGGACCAAAATTATTATTCTGGATTTTGAAGCAGCTTGTTATGCAGTTGGCGATTATGCCTACATGGTTGTACTCTGAACAGTTTTGTAAATATTTTTGACATTTTCAACATTTTGCTGTGTGATGATTTTGTACACATTGGATTTTTTTTTTTTTTTTCTTCAATCAGTACTTGCTATGATTATTTCTGAGAGAGGCTTATTTCACAATCTATGTACAGCTCTTTATACTCAGAGTGAATGATGTGCCTTTTCTATTTGTGCAATGAACCTTATGTGAAATGAAATGTTGTCAATGACTGACTGATTATTTCAATTCTACTCTGTATCACTTGGACTTGGAGATGATATAGAGTGCATCGATAAGGGGCTGAGAGAGAGAAGGAGAAAGAGAGAGAAGGAGAAAGAGAGAGAAGGAGAAAGAGAGAGAAGGATAAAGTAAGAAAGAAAGATTAAGAGAGAGAAGAGACAGAGAGAGAAAGAAAGAAAGAGAAAGAGAGAGAGAGAGGAGAAAGAAAGACAGAGAGAGAAAGGGGGAGTAAGGAAGGGCCCTCTCAGTTATAAGAGCTCATTTAAAAAAAAAAAATTGTCCAAAAATTTAAAAATTTTGCTAATCTATATTTTGTTTCGTTGGGGGGGGGGGGGAGGTGAGGTTTTTGGGGTCACCCATTTCCACAATTTTTTTATTTTTGTATTATCATTATTTTTTATTTAAAAAAATACAAAAGGTTTTTTTTTTCTTCCTCCAAAACACACACATAAAAAAGTTAAAGGGGGGGGGGGGGGGGGGCTTCAACCCCAACCCCCCCCCCCCCTGCGTACGCGCCTGAGTATATATATATATATATATATCAGGGTTCTTTGTTTGTTTATTTAAAGTTATTATATAACCCCATAATATACAAAAAAAACATGACAATTTTTGTCCAACAGATACAATATCAATGCTTGATTATATCTTATCAAATATAGATCAATAATAATATAAACATCAGGAATAAACTTTTGATTTGAATATGATATAGAAAATAACACAGACTCTATCATTGCACATAAAAGGAAAAGGACATTTTTTTATGAGAGTGGAATAGTAGTAAAGGAACAATTATTAAATTATGACTATAATACCAAAAAATATAAATAATCTCAAACGCAATGTTCTCCTATATAGATTTACAAATGATTGCTTTGATTGGTTTAACAGAACTCTTAAACTCTTTAAGAGTTCACAGAACTCTTAAATATGTATTTTACAGTTCTGTGATGTGAGCTAGTAGCTGAGCTGAAGTAGGTTAAAGGTATTACAAAGTTTTGGTATGGGGTCATGAATTTGGTTATAATTAACATATTGGAGGCATATGTGATCCAACAATATTCAGTGATCATTGTCTCGGTTGAAATCGAGTCTAAAGTTATGAAATTATAAATAATAAACTCTTTATGTTGTATAGCTCCCTCTCAAGGTCAAGATATCAATTTAGCTATGAAACAATGTTTCTTGAATAAAATCGACCGATTAGCTACTCCCGTTTGCAAATTTATATCACAACTACATATTCTGAAATTGTCATGGTCGCAGCTACTAATGTACGGCCGTAGGCGCTATTTGAAATTTATCAAAATTTACCGGGAGCACCGGTAAATTTTTATATTCAATTTTTCTCGAAAACAGAAGTGTTTTAGGGGTTAATTTTTTTAGTGCTTATAATACATCCACAGGGGCATCCAAATATATCAAAATTGTAAAGATTCACTGTCTACCCAATTTTCAACATTTCCCAAAATTTTGTATTACCTTTAAGGACAAGGTTACTTTACTGTGTACATGCACAGTATTATTTGCAAAAGCCATCTTTGGGCCATTTCGAGTGAAGAAGTCGTTGTGCATGCAACTACTTGGTAACGCAGTTTTTCAACATGGCCAACGAGCAGAGAATTTCGAGTTTGATTTCAGTTCTACAGATAGCAGATTCTGGCAAGTTTTTATGATAGATACTCAATATATTGTCACGATTGGAGGTAACTCCGGGGAGCTCCGACGCCGACGCCTTCGCCGCGTCCGCGGTGTCGGTGCTCCTTGAAGTTACTGAGAAGTTTGATGTGGTGTTGTAGAATTACGAGTGTGACGTGTGTTGTGAATGTGATTGTTTTGCGTGTTCACTGATCACACTATAAGTTAATTCTATTTTTATTTTAGCTACGAGGAAGCAAGGTTCCAGAGACAATAAAAGTAAAACACAAGATATATTGTATTCCCTTTTCGTTATTCTATTGAGGCTTAATTAAATGCAGCAAGTATAGTCTGGCAAATAAATCTCAGATAATTTTCCCAACCGTTTTTCCATGAAAATAAGACTGGCTTTAGAAAATCTTTCAACATTTAAATGTCTGGAATGGGATATAGAGGTCTAGAGCCAATCATTGCTTTCAATGCTTTGTGACGATTTACACCTAAAATGTAATTAAAGGTAAAGACCATGTAATGGTCATGCGATTGCATTGTGAAAGAAACGTTGTGGAATCGATCAGAAAAGGTCGATCATCTAGCATCTAGCATCTGCAAGGTTCTGGAATCATCAAAATGATAAGAAATTTGGCCCATTCTTCGTAAAGTTACAAGCACTATACACAGAAAGATGTATATGGGACTACCCTATCTCTCTCACCAGACCATGAGAGAAATAAATTTACCACATATATGAATTAGTAGGCGGTTTCCCGGCAAATTTGTTATCATTTCATTTCATTTCATTTTTTGAAATTGGGGCGTTGCCAATACTGGTCTTTACCTTTAATATAGTTGGGAGAATTGATCAGATCAGGTTTTCCCCATTTTTATCATTAATATGTTTGTTTGCACTCAAACTTTCAGACTATCTTTTATTGTACATATTGTTGTGATATGCATGAGTCTGGTGATGAATTCCATTATGTTTTTGTATGCCCTTTTTTCAGAAAGGAAAGAGAGTTGTATTTAGGTTGCAAAGTAATAGTTAAACGCCCTTGCACATTACACATGTTGAATTTATTTTTATATTCCGGTATTGGACAGCTGAAGAAATTAGTACTCTTCTTAAGGATAATAATGTCATATTTGCTGGTCCATACATGTAAATCTGAACAATCCAATCATATGTCACCCATGAAAAGGAATGTTACAACCCGAAGTGGTAGGTTAATTAAGCAACCAACAATTCTTGATCTGTAGTACAGTCTTTCTTTAGGTCAAGTATAGTTATGATGGTTTGTTTGTTCTTTTGTTCTTTTCTTTTTTTGTTAGTATACTTTTTGTTTTTGTTTGTCTTATTACATTATATTCCATTATGTTTTTGTTTGTCCAATGGACGATTATGCCATATTTTGTTAGTCTGCATAAATCTTAACAATCCAATCACAAGTCACTTACATGTACAAAAATAAAACTTATCATTTCTTATATAGTTAAGACAATAATGTATTTTTTTTTTTTTTTTTTTTATTATCTTTCTTTTTCTTCATGTTTGTATTTAGATTGTTCATGTGGTATTCTCCACTTTTCATGTATGCTTGCCATATTGTATAATAGTGTATTTATGTTTAGCATAGGCTAGGTTTAGATCATTCCTATTTATCGTTATACTTTTATATTGTTGTTTTGTTGTATTCTGTATTCTCTGTATTATTAAGCTATTTAGCTAGTTTGTATTCTTTATTATGTATCATTATCATGACATGTACATGTGTTGTACTCTCATACCCCAGAAGGGGGTCGAATGAGTCAATAAATTCTATACTTCTATCTACCATTGAAGTCACTACCTTAGCACCATTTTCTCTCATCTCTCATCGTTATACTTTTATATTGTTGTTTTGTTGTATTGTGTATTCTTTGTATTATTAAGCTATGTTTGTATTCTTTATTATGTATCATTATCATGACATGTACATGTGTTGTACTCTCATACCCCAGAAGGGGGTCGAATGAGTCAATAAATTCTATACTTCTATCTACCATTGAAGTCACTACCTTAGCACCATTTTCTCTCATCTGAACAATATGTACATGTCCCTTTAATAATTGAAAAGAACAATAATAATGATGATGATATTTGAAAATAATAATAATATAACAATAAGAATAAGAATAATAATGATTAATGATAACAATAATAATAATAATAGTAGTAATATAAATACTACTAATAACAATAATAATGATGATGATGATGATGATAATGATAATGATAATAATGATGATAATAATGATAATGAAAAGATAATGATGACAAATTATCTGACCTGTGAGGCTTCAGTGCTACTGCGCTCTAAGAAGCTCATGTGTAACATAAAGCTGCTTCTGATACAGCAAGTTGTAAGCTCAGCTAATGAAGTTGGGTGGTAATTGGTTTGTTTCTTTTACCTCACTGCTCAGAAAGCATGTGATACTTGTAAGTATTAAAGTAACCAGAGGACCTACAGCTATGAGTCCTCTCCATGGGACTTGGTGATAAATACCCTACCAAAGGACACTAGTGCATCGACTTGGTTTTGAACCCTGGACCTCCCAGTTAGGAGACCACTGGTCTACCACTGAGCCATCACGCCTTCTAAAGAGTGAAATAGAGTCTATGCTTGCACTTGCAGACTACAATGGGGTAGACCAATTTGTCTGACTTGTATATGGGCTTTCATCTTTAGCAATCAAAATATACATGTATATGACAGAAAGTGGTTTGACCAAGATGTTTTTTTTTCTTTCTTTCTTGCAGGCTTTCCAACGGGAGCATTCTCACACAGTGCAGGCTTTGAAGCAGCCATGAAAAAAGGTCATATTTACGACCAGGAATCCTTCAAGAACCTCATCATAGCAGTTATGGAAAATGCAGGTAACTTGATAACAAGAGGATTATTAATGTGCAAGTACTAACTGCAAAGAAAGATATAATCGGAAATGACAAAAGACATTAATTGTGCTCATTTTGTGTACAGTAATTTTTCAAACAATACCCATACTAAATTTGATAGAGGAAGATGTCTGAACACAAATATTACTCAGTCTTGTAAAATATAGATAGAGAGTGAATGAAAACTTTCAAATAACCGTGATTATGAAAGTTAATTTGTGCTCAAATTCCCACTAATGTATATCAGGTAGCATATCTTTATTTGTTCAACTGTATTTTTTGCATTCTTACTTCAGTTTCCAGTTTTCAGTGCCAGATTTTCTCCATGTTCTCTTTGATGTCTCTGTCGAACCATGAGACAAAAGTCTATAATGTTACAATATGTTGATTCAAGATTATAAATCTTACAGATAAACAAAAATCAACAATATTTTCAGACCATTATCCTGAACCATTGGCTACAAAAATTATTAGAACAATATGCCCTGTGCACAATTTCTTTCTAATGCTTTGAAATATTATCTGTATTTATAATGTGATGCTCATCTTAATATCAGGATCATTCAATCTGCCGTTCGTGAAAGCTGGATATGAGAAGAGTGAAAATATGACAGCAATCATCTCGTTGGATCGTTACTGTGATGCGTGTATGACCAACCATGTAGCTAGCAGGGCGAGCTCACAACAGGTATGTATATCATAGGGTAGAAACCATGTTGATAAGAATTCATCAATGTTACGGTATTAAAACTATACTGTAAAGTGTACAGTGTTTCTTTCTATTGTTCTCAATATTTCTTTCCTGTATATCATTCATTTCCTCTTTATATTGTATTTCTTGGTACCACCAACCCACTACTACTCACCCCACGCATAGATTTGCATGTAATATCTATATATGTTTTTGTAAATGTATGTGTTATTGTTTAATTAAAAAAAAACTATTGTATTTTTATATTGTAATTTTAAGCAGGGGATGATCCCCGATAAACCTCTGTGGTTTTTGATCACCCCCTCTGCAGGTTCATCTTTTGTTGTAATACTTTTATATTTGATTGTAATTTACATTGTCTTTTATGAATCTGTGGAAATAAATGAAATTGAAATTGAAATTAAACTGTATATTTATGAATAGTTCAAGCGCTTTTAAAATTTTGTTCTCTATTTATAGTTTTATTTAGGGCCTATAATGTTGATGGCATTAGAGTGTGTAAAACGACTGTAGAGCAATGGTCACTCTGAAATCCTTGAAACCTATCCATGATTAAATTTGGGAATGATTGTATGCGTAGATTGACTTATTTTCTGTGATCTAATAATAATAATGATAATATTAATTATTTTGAAGTGTTATTAAAATGCAAAAAATACCATAATGATTTAATAGAAAATCACAGAGTTCATGTAGACTCGTGAAATAGGTACATGCACGACACATTATACAAACTTATGTTTAAAGGAATCTTTTGAAAGTGGCAAGGCAGATTATTTCTCTGATGGAAAGGTTTAAATAAACAGGAGTTGAACCCATGAGTATGACCATTATTGATATTGGCATTATTATGAGGCCTAGCTTCCATGTACCGGTACACAGAATAGAAGGTTAATGATTGTGTATTTTCTTCTCTCTCTGTATCCTTAGGGAAGATCCCTGATTTTGACATCTAGTGAAACATTTCCTGATCAGAGGATCAAAAACCTAATGGTAAGTCAGTGTCTATTTATGTAACAGTACAATTTGTTTAGATGTAAAAAAAAACTGCTTGCTCTGCTGTCTATGAATTCATCATTTGAAGAAGAAGAAGGAGAAAAAAAGAAAGAAAAAGAAAAAGAAAAAAAAAAACCCCAGTAATTAATCACTGATTGATTTCTGTCTGCATTCTAAAAGGCATGCATAATATATTATGCATACAATTTGTTGTGGCGTTGTTGTAAACACAAAGTTTGAAAACTTCAAAGGTAGTTTTGTAGAAAAAATAAATCCATTGACTATTGAATTCATTCAGTTCCATAGGCTTAATACAGTAGCCACCTGGTTCCAGTAAGCAAAGGGTTAAATTGGTATTGTCACAGTATTGAGAAATTCAACAAATCAAATCATGCAATGTCCAAGATTAGGGAACTATAGGGATAACCTCTCCCATGGAAATCATATGTTTTTAAACTTAAATTGCTATTCAAGTAACAATTCATCAGAAATTGACAAGAAATATAAGTCAGGACTTGGCTGTATTGGATTCAAGGACATCTTGCAAGCTTGAAGTGTTTTTGTATGGCACCATGCAGTACAGGAAGCTTCAGGTTTTCACCCTCTTCCACCCCCCTTCCCATCCGTATGAAGTATACCAGGGCGTGACTGCATGTACGGTCCTATCTGAGGCTTTCCTAATGGAATTCTTGACTTGTGGTATTGCATTTGCAATTGAGATTTCACTTTAGTTTGTACATTTGACAGCATATTGGCTGAAGATATACAATATTCATACAAATTTGATTTCTTGCCTTTGTTTATTTTCTCAGAATTCCATCAGTAAACCAGGAATAAAGGGTCATCAGGCTGTTATGTTTGGCTGTTTATGTGCCTATTTAGGTATCCCTCTCAGAGACTGTTTAGAAGTGTTCATCTTCAATCTTCTCAAGATCCTTTGTGTCAGCGTGGTTAAACTAGGACACATTGGACCTATGCAGGTGAGTAGTCTACAGTTATAATTTATTTTCAATGTTTGTGTACTTCAAGACAAGGTAGTTAAAGTCGGTACCTTTATGCCTCAGTCACACCTTTGCGTATTTGGATTGCATATTGCTGCGTATTTATGGCAAGCCGTTTTATCAAGAAATGATTTTCTGTTGTAAAGCAATAGGATTCTTGATATGCAAGCCAAGTATGCAAAGGTGTGACTGAGGCACTAGACGACTTAGAAGGTGGGAGGGGTATTGCGTTTATACACTTGAAACTTCTTTGCGAACAGTAAATGTGAATGAATTTTGCACACACTAAATTTCTAAAATGTTAGTAATTCCCAAGTGAGTTACATGCTCTTTGAAAGCCTATTCTTTTGAAAATAGCAACTGTACAGAGAGAGAAAGATGCGTAACAGAGTGGGAGGGAGGGAGGGAGGGAGAGAGAGAGAGAGAGAAAGAATCAGAGCAAATGTCTCAGAAAATGAGAGGGTGAACTAGTTGGTGAGGGAACGGGTATAGGGGAACCACAAGGGAGAAAGGGGGGGGGGGGGGTAATAAGGGTTCCAAATATATTGTTTGAAATTATCTCCGTATATTTTGATTATGATTGATTATTGCCAAGATTGTTGATGCCAAGTATCAGTTCTATTATATCATGTCTTATGTTTTAATTGATTCTTCCACAAGGCCCAAAGGACTCAGTATGAACATCAGAAGAACATTGCTAACATTGTAGACAGGTGAGACTTAAGCAAATTCATTTGACTTCAAATAAATTGATTGGTAATGCCAGTGAAAATGTGCATGGAGAAATCTATGAGCCATTCAGTAGAATGGTTATTACATTGTCAGAAAAGATATGTGGGCATTAATGAGCCATGCAGAAAGAAAAATAGTGACATCCTACTCTTTAATACAGTGACATGTATAGCTCAAGGAAATCAAAAATGTACAGAGCTGAATTGATAGTCATGCATAACACTGAGTTCCTATAGGAAATCTATTTATTCAGATGGTCATATCTCAGCCAATACTTTAATAACATATTCAATTGGCTTTTGACATTTGGACATTATTTTTGATGCTCTTTCGGAAAATGAAGTTTCAAATTGAGAAATTCAATTTTTTAATAATAATAATAATAATATCGAATATTTAATATTTAATATATAATATTTAATATTTAATATTTAATTTTTTGTTATGACGTCACACTTCACCACTCTATGGGCGTGTTCACACCGCAAGGGGGGACAGTAGAGCGACCCACGGTCCGCCCATTGGCATTCGCCGGATCCACACCACAGTGAGATCGTAGCACCCCCTTTTTTGAGAGGTCCTGTTGTCATGACGCATGACGTCATGAGGTCAGAGCGGTCAAAGATTTCGCGCGCTATTACGAACTAGGAGTGTTGAATTGTACTGATTCAGATTCAGATCGCACCAAAATAGAATGAGTATAAAATTCCCCGTGGTAGAACGCTGACTCCCGGCGTGCTATTCTAGCTCGGGTTCACACCGACAGAGATAGCGCGGCCTAGCGCGTGCTAGACCGCGCTATCTCTCGTGGACCACCCCCAAGAGGTGCTCCAGTGGCACGCCGTTTTGGCTTGCCGTGACTCGCTGTTGGGTGGACCGAAACGACGTACCTTCCACATCGCAGAGATAGCGCGGTCTAACGCACGCTAGACCGTGCTATCTCTGCCGGTGTGAACAGCCTGTATGATGTAATGAATTTCGAACCTTTTCTTTATGAAGAGCTATCTGGCAGTGTCAGAACTTCAAAATATTTTAATGTATGCCATGTCTTTTTAAGGAATTACATGTATGTCATTGATTTCTCAGCTATAAAATGATTAATTGTACAGTTGTCTTTAAATGTACGTTTATGTCTTCTGATCTCCTTTACAGAAACCTTGATCGGAGTGTTGAGGAGAGCTGCATATCCTTCCCATTAGTTGACATCTATCAGAACACCCACGATACCCTCTTCTCAAGACTCTTCTGCTCATGATGGCATTGGCAGAAATACCGTATTATTATTATATATTATCTTTCAAATGCCGTTGGAATTTAACCTTTTCAGTTTTTTGGCCTGCAAATGGGACATAGTACCTTTAAATGTGTACAAGGACAATTTGTTTAAACCTGTGTGATACAATGCCCATTCATAAACTGCTCTTGACATGGCTTATTTCTCTCTCTCTCACACCCTCTTTCTTTTTCCTTTTCTTCTTTCTACCAATTTCCTTATCTTTTCTCCTCTTCTAATCTTTTTGGTGATATTTTAATGCCTTTTTTAAGTGATTTGATGTTTTTCCACCGTTATTCCACTGTTAATTTGAATTGTTAGATTGTCAACTCTTTTGCTTTTTTTTTTACAAATATGAATTTAATGCTGCAGAATCTTTTTTAAAAACATTATATGCCAATCAGTAAATATTGACTTTATATTGTATTTATCTTTATTGTATCTATGTGGCAAGAATTTTGGAATAAATGATAAAAAACAAAAGAACTAAAAATAGAGTAATTGTTGTGTATGCAGTAACCATTAGGAATAACATCCAAGATGAATTGGTTTACAAGTCATATCAACAAGTTTGTCAACTTTAAAACTGCAATACACCTATCAATGGGAATATGGGATGTCTATGAACTTGTACTTACAATGTATGATGGTTTTGTGAAATGCTGCCCTGTACACAGGTATATACACACCAGACGAATGAGAACCAAGGAGCATACCAACATTTTCACTTTCAACACTATTTATTGATTTCAGTGCTTGTGATAAGCATAATTAGCTCAGAATATCAAAGCTGCAAAATAATTCTTATCTGAAACTAAACATGTTGTGATTTATCTAATGATAATGCAACTCACTTATTCCATATCATATTTTCAAAACAGATTATATAAATTAAGTGCATACATATCTCAACACCTGAAGAATACATGTATGAATGTATAGTTTTTACACTATTTTTTTCAAATCAGAGGGGAACTATTGTTAATTACAATTTATAAACACTATGACAAGGGTCTGCAGAAAACTTCTCAAAGGGGGAAAAGGAGAAATTAATGAACACATGCAGGGAAGGTGTGATTTTGTGGAGAGTGAGTGAGAAAGAAACAGAGAAATAAATAAATAAAAGACAACAGAAGAGAGAGAAAGAAACTAATAAAAGAGACGAGAGAGAAAGGACTGCACATACATTAGTACAAAATAGAAGTACAGGTACATGACATGAGATTCATAAGAAATTATTGGAAGATATTTAATTAAAAATGGGAACAAATATCATTCAGGCATATGCCGAGATAGATAGAGAGAGAGAGGGATGTGAGACTCCAAGTACAGATGTGCACAATGATGCTCCGTAATCGGAACATGTATTATTCAGGGTAAGGCAGAGCACGAGGCAGGAAGTTTGTGGAAATGGTGCATATAAAATATATATATTGGCATTGAGAATTTAATTTACAGTCACTGCTTAAACAAATTTGATTCTCCTTGTGTACATACTATTAATAAGAAACAGCATGAATGCACATGTATTTGATCCTTTCAGGTAAACCTATAGAAAAAAAAATCAATACATGGCATTTGAATGAAATGGTGCGTATTATTCATGGTAAACCTATCCATCCATCACCAATGAATATCAAAACATATTCACACAAAATACAAACACCAGCAAAGCAAAATCTATTCATTGTAAGTGAAAACCTGGGTGGTGTTGATCATTCCAAAATAAGATGTTTCATCAGCAAATTGAAAGATGCTATTATTACCTGTACCCACTTTGCAATCAAGGAATAAGTTCCTATTACCACCAGACATGCTTCAGCTTAAATGAAGTGCAATTGAGAACAAAAATGAAATGAAAATATCCATGGTAACTGGGGTGGAGTACAGAGAGCTAACAATAGGCAGCTCATTGTAGTTGACCTGCCACCCATATTTTCACCTTTATATTATGTGTCTGTCATTCTAGCAATCAAAACTGAGTATGTACACTAGCCTCACTTCCATGAATATAACACAGAGCACAGCTCCTGTGACTATGACTAAGCAAATTATGCATATGTATATATTACAACATGGGTGCGGTGTACAACCCCTATTTTATGAAGAAATGCTGCAGTGTGAAATGACCCACAAAACAGCACTCCTCAGACTGGCCATGTACTGTTATCATAACTAATTGCAACTATTTACAACAAAAGTTGTCAGTAATTATTTCTATGCTACCTTCGGTCTACATTAATATATCATTCGCCTCTTTGCAACATTGCAACTTTGGCACCTATAATTTAACAAGACTTTCTCTATCTAATGTTACTAATACTATATTATGTCAACAAGAAAAATAAATAAATAAACAATTTACATATAAAGTAAATTCCTTAGTGAAAGAAACAAAACCATTCAAAAAAAAAAAAATCCTTAATAGAATGGCTAAAGAGAGAAATAGATTTGGAAGAGGTACATCTGGGTTATTTTTTGCAATGAAACAAAATGTAAGATCCATCTGTTACAGGGCGCTATATTTATCTGAAGTTTCTATACTAGTGTTTTCTTAACATATTAATAATGCACATGAAACGTACAGTAATACAGCCTACAATGTAAGCCTCTTTGTCTAAACTCTACTAAAGGAATGTTCTATCCAAAGATTCAGCTACTAGAACACTGTTTTTTTCATTGCCCAGTTTCTACAATGGTTCAAAAAGGGTGTAGTACACATAGAAGTACAGACCCCTTAAATACATCCGCACACAATGAGAGTTATATATTACACATTTGGCAAGCTGAATGTACCTTTAAACAAAGTATCAAACATGCCTTTAGCAATGACCTGTATATAAAGACCACCTTTTCTTTTCTTTCCCTTGAGCAATATTGGTCTTAGGGATCAGAATGAAAGGAAACTGTTAGATATAGAGCACTGTCTGAAAGGACCATTCAATGTTTCCTTGAGTAACTCTTATTAGACACAGATTTGAATGTTTATGTATTTCCTAATAATTCAAATGGAGAGGGTCACATTCTTAGCACCAGACAAACTCGCAAATAATACTACATGTACTAATAAAACAAAAACAGCCTAAAGGTATTTTAAGCACTGAGTAAATAATTAAATATCGAGCTAAATACGACTGACCGAGTACACAAATTGAAAGAAGGTATCAAGAGCATTTCCAAGCAGATCCCTGAGTAGCGTGAGTCATCTCGACCCGATGCTGTGCAATGCTGTGATGGAAATGCACTTGAGAATACCAGCAAAAATCGCAGCTATCATCACCTGATGAATATTTCAGTACAAACAAAATGGGCGTAACACTGAGTATAAGCACACAAAACCAAGCTGAGTTACTTATTAAATACTTCACAACTTAAAGGTACTAAATGACAAGAAGGTGAACATAGGGGTTCTACAAGGTTTACAACATATTTCAACTCTGAAATTTGAAAGACTGTTCCTGAGTTGGTGTGATATCTTCTCGATTTCGACACCATTGCAGTTAACCAGCTAATAAACTTAAGATAACAGATATAGATATGACATTGCAACTCTGTCAACAAACACAAGGTCACTCTAAAACTGAGAATAATGAGGGTATTAACTACTGAATAACACGCAACTTTTAAAGTAAATGTTGAACATAAGGATTTTAAAAGGTTTATAACATATTTCAACTCTGAAATTTGAAAGACTGTCCCTGAGTTGGTGTGAGATCTTCTCGATTTCGACACCATTGCAGTTAGTCAGCTTATAATCTTAAGATAACAGATATAGATATGACATTGCAACTTTGTCAACAAACACAAGGTCACTCAACATATGTATGGAATCTAAAACTGAGAAATAATGAGGTTATTATCTTTATCTACTGAATACTACACAACTTTAAAAGTAAATGGTGAACATCGGGGTTCTACAAGGTTTAGAACATATTTCAACTTAAACATTTGACAGACTGTCCCTGAGTTGGTGTGATATCTTCTCGATTTCGACACCATTGCAGTTAATCAGCTAATAATTTTAAGGTAACAGATACAGATACCGTATGGCATTGCAACTATGTCAATAAACATGAGGTCACTCAGCATATGGATGGACTCTAAAAACTGAGGTATAATGAGGGTATTAACATTTGTTTGTGTAATGTAATAATACATTATTGGTAGAAGGTTTTGACACACGATGCTCGGATAATGAATACGAACCAAATATATTTCAACTTTTCAAGGTATCTAAACTGGTGTGGGTCTCTGGGAGTCATATGTGGAAAACAAAATCATACCTTGGTCACATATTTTTAGGATACATATACCGGTACTGTAATATTTGAACATATATTTTCAAGGCATCTAAATTGGTCTGGGAAACAAAATATGTGGATAACAACATATTGTTTCCACATGTTCATAGGACATCTACTACAATATTAGAACACATAATTTCAAGGTATCTAAAACGGTCTCAGAAACAAAGTATGTGAATAATATGTGGATCTTTCAACAAATTTTAACAAGGGTTGTTAACAAACACAAACCACATAATAATGATGCAACACATGTCAGTTTACATGTACGTTTAAACTCTTGAACATGTACAATGTACAATATGTACCAATTAAAAATTGATAACATAATTATGCGCCTGCATTGCACACATTAATAAACCATTGCCCAGGAGGTAACTTTACAGCACACTTAATCTACATACACATAACTACTCTGTACACGAATCACATAAACATTTATGTTCACCAACATGAAATTCTCACAGACATTTACAATGCAACCCTTCTGGAAGCTCTGGATGTTTTATCATGTCTATCTCACTGAAAGTTAATCAAACTATGCTATCAAAAATATGTATAATATATATTGTACCTACACAATGTTTAATGATACATGTGGTGTTTTGGCAAAACCTTGAGAGAGAAAAATACATCAAACCCATCAAGATCTTAGATAAAAATACAACTTACCTCTAATCTTTTTTTAGACATATTCATCTAACTCCCTTATATACCGGTACATGTACCTGGGGGTAGAAGTATTTCCCCCTTCCATATACAGAATAATTATCCCAAAATATATTATTTGCCTAAAACTGCATATTGTTTCCATGCATGTTAACATTGCCAGTTCCTACAAGCGCACAATTTGTGGAGTATTTGCGGGAAAAAAAAACCATACTCGTCATATCATTGTCAAAGTACTAATATTTCACAATCTCAAATATGGTTGGAAATGATGTCTTCACATGTTCTGCTATGCATAGATCTAATTCAGTGGATGCAAATTTCCAAAATGGATGACATACATCAACGATTCCCACTTTTGTTGTAAGTTTTCATTTATCAATCACAAACATGAACATATATGGGTTCATGGCACAGTGATGTACAATGTGCTGCTTTCCAATTTTTTTTTTTTTTAAATACCATTGTGTGTAGTTTTTTGAAAAACATATTTCAAAGATTGAGCATTGGTCAGCATCTGTATGATATTCAAATGGAAAGACTATGCACCTGTACTGACTCGTCAGTGAAAGGGTCTTTGTTCAACATTATCATACACAACTGAACATTGTTGAACTACATACATGGTATACACTCATGAATACACAAACAGGAGGCATTTTGGTGAACAGTTGTACATTTGTAGACATTCATAAACATTAACTGGAACAAATTAATATAGGACATATTTGACAAACAGCATTCACACAGATATATACGGTGACTAATCATAAACCCTGGTTATTCTTATGTTAAATGTGACAGTGGTTATATATTCGTCACAAAAACTTCTAAACCTCTTTGGCTTTTATCAGCTGCTTTGAGTCTATGCATTCACATCATGAGTACTTCAAAGTAGCATAAAAATATAAAACTCTTATTTAAGGCAATAAATCTCTGTTGAATAACCGTTGATTACGAAAGCACATTGATACTTTAATACCTCTGTTTTCATGTCTTATACACACATAAATTGTATTGCTTTGATGATAATATAACAATAATAATACCCTTGTGGAATCTATTATTTCTGAACTGCTCTCTTTGGTATACACAGTGATTATGTATCTTTACATGAAGTCACAGATATACATGTAATGATGTTGAGGAGAGGAAACGCAGTGGCAATTTAGTGGCTACCCGGGCCATAGTATAAGTTATGTGCAAGGTTATATTGTGCTAGCTACTAGACAACATAATAGAATAGTTGAAACTAAAACTGTAATTTCATGGAAACTATCTAATGACCAATAACGGAGCAGGTGAGTTCAACATGTGTAGCAAGTGTAAAGAGTACCGTACTGAGATAACAATAATGGAAATGTGGTTGACTACTGCACAAGGTACTTCTGTTATGAACATATGCCACACATTTTCTACTACACTTTATATTATCTAACCAGTACCACCTTAAACAATATTCCCACAACGTGTATACGACTACACAACAAACAAAATGTGAATTTTTCTTTAGATTATCACCAGAGAAAGGCTTGTTCTTTAGATCAATTAAAACTTCCCACAAGTATCTTAACCTGTGACTATGTACCAGCCATGAGATCACAGGATTAATACTGGGCAAAAATATGGCAAGTATTCCTATTATACTGGTAGGTATTGAATACTTCAACATGTCATTTTAATGGACATGGAAGAATTCAATCAGATCCTTGCAAGGATTTGATGTCTGTCCACTACAACACTGCAAGTAAAATGGTATCTTCTATGTTGCACTCATAAACCTACAATATGAAAGAATTGAATCCAACAGACTTGCTCTGTTCAAGATACATACAGGGAATACAAGCATTGAAACAATGGAAATTAATGATTGTCCAACATATGATTTGTACAGGTTGCATAGTAGTTGTTTCTTCATCAAAAAGGGTACAGAATAGACACAGTTCGAAGGAGATTTACAAGCTAGAATTCCCAAGAAATATTAAAGATCTAATCTTTAAAAAATAGTTGGGATTACAAAGTGAAGCTTTGCTTGAATAAAGTGCCTTCTACACTTGTCTTGACTCTACCCTATTACTGTCACTGTAAACACATGATTAATTGGCACTGGTGAAAAACAAAAGAAATCCCTTACCATCTACACGACTGACGAGTTGTTTATTAATTACTGAAAAAGCACACTTAAGATTACTGTTTATAATTGCGTAAATAGTACAATGATTTGGGAGATTCAAACAGTGCATATGATATACATCTGTTCATGTACAAAACTAACTTCCAGCAGTGGGCAGCCATTTTGTACCACAATTCACTGGCATAAAATGCTGATTGCTTTTGTTGTTTCTGCTTGGGGGGGGGGGGGGGGCTGTTATCATACCTTGATAAGACCAGTGCGGTCTAAATAAAGAGTTCCCATCGATTCAAATCAATCGCAACTTGATATCAATCACAACTGTGTACTAAAGACATAGAAGTTCAGAAGTTTGCGATCGATTGGAAGACTCACAATTAATCTGAATCAATTGCAACTCTTTATAAGATAGGGCCTAGCATTCCACTTTACGTTAATGTCGACCTTTGGTATGTTAACTTTACCCTGAACCTATCATCTTCACTTGAACCTAACATTACCATACACTGTTCTTTAATAGAAATAAGCTTGGTCCCACACTATCAAACATACCAGACAAGCACTAACAGATTAACTCTCTAATGGACATTCTGTCGGTTGTCCGCAAGAAGGCCCTAACAACTAGAAATTGTTAACGGCAATAACAGCCTTTTTGCAGAAAGTCAACAATTTCTTGTCATAGTATCTCTACCACTGCCATCTTTAGTGGAAAAAACAACAACATAAAAATATTCCTTTTGTCTAAAAATATAAAATTCTTCTGATCTATAGCCTGACCTGTGTAGCACTACACCTATCCTACTGAAGGCTTGTTCTCATGAGTGCTAAAAGCCTTTCTCCATGTGGTCACATTCTTACTACACGTTTCTGCACGAAAGCAAGTATGGACATGACTGTGCTATGTCAACACGAGCCACTGTCACAAAACCCTTTCAATCGAGACTGTGTTTTTCAAACACGAGCCATCCCTGGCAAGTAGACATTCTGTGACTACACCATCTCGGTGTGAGTCACCGTCTCCCATGCCTTGCCGAGCCTTAAGCTCACTTGTGTTCTGGTTTGCAAGTGTGCTTTCAGCACCAATTTACAACCACAAAACACAAAGTATGACTGACCATGTTTTGGAGACATGTGTCAGGTTGTCGTGACAACATTTTTATTGGTGACTATGCTTTGTGAACATGAGTCACAATCTGAATGCTTGTTGAAACGTTGGCTTGTACTATCTGCTATCCAGTCTGCCGCTATGCACTTAGCATGAGACAACAAACGGGGGTTAGAGAAGGTCCAAGCTGGGGTCGAACCGATCACTCCCAACTTGGATGTACGAATCGGATCTCTTCATTTTCCTTCCAGCCTTTGAAGACGTCTTGCTCTGCGCCGAGAGGATGACCTCCGACCTCTAGGTTGTCATGGTAACTGAATAGTGAGCAGGCAGTGAGCATGGGGTCCTTGTAGTATAAAGATGCTACACTGTTTCTTGGGTTTTCACTGCAAGATGAAGAGTCAAGGGTGTTATACATAAATGAGTGATGGAATGACGTAAATTCCAAATTACATATTCCTCATCTTCTACAAACTTCATTAAGCGGGTGATCTTTCTACCAATATTGAGGTCATTGCCAAACTTCTCTGTGCTTTGTAATTCAGTGTGATATTTGAGGCATTGTAGGGTACAGATCAAATACCATTCACATCAAACTCTTGTTAAACCAATACTTCATGTGTAAATAACCAACTGCAACAAACTTTATTTACCACTCAATGTTGGATATCCACACATCAGCAACAAAAACAATGTTTGCTTTAATGCCACCTTATCATGTATCAGTAAGCGTGTGTTATTTATCATGATCATTCTTACTGATCAGGCCTGGTATTATTGTTACCAACCCAAGATGTATCTAGAGCTAGTCATGTATCTCACCTGCAGAAATTCTTGGGGAGCATTCCATAAACTGTGATAGATGAACAAGTGTCCTTCATAGCCATCAAAGTGTACATGTTGGTAGAGAACTCTGCGCTGGATGCATGCCTGATGCAGGAATGCAAGGAAGGTGGACAATATGAAAGATGTTGTTTAATTGAACAATTGTAAATGTAAATTTATCACAAGTAATTATTTGTTATGTAATTGTTTGTTGGGTCCTCTCCTGAAACCTGCTTTCCATGACGATGTGGCTTTACTACATCCCGTCATAGATGTAACATGTTTTCTAAACCTTTATTTTGCACAAGAACACCACAATCTCACGGCATCAAACTTCAAATGTACTACCAGAGTGAAACTCTTGTATTAAAGGTAATACAAAGTTTTGGTATGGGGTCATGAATTTGGTTCAAATTAACATATTTGAAGCATATGTGAGCCTACAATATTCAGTGATCTTTGTCGCGGTTGAAATCGAGTCTAAAGTTATGAAATTGTCAATAATAAACTCTTTATGTTGTATAGCTCCCTCTCAAGGTCAAGATATTAATTAAGCTATAAAACAATGTTTCTTGAATAAAATCGACTGATTTGCTATTCCCGTTTGGAAATTATATATCAGAACTACATATTCTGTGATTTTCATGGTCGCAGCTACCATTGCACGGCCGTAGGGGGCTCTTTGAAATTTATCAGAATTTACCGGGAGCACCGGTAAAGTTTTATATTAAATTTTTCTCAAAAGCAGAAGTGTTTTAGGGGCTAAATTTATTGGTGCCCTTAATACATCCACATGGGCATCCAAATATATCAAAATTGTAAAGAATCACTATCCACCCAATTTTCGAAATTTCCCAAAACTTTGTATTATCTTTAAAGGTTTACTGTATTATAGGTGAAGCTTGATATATCCTTTAATGGTAAATCATGAAATTCAAGTCATTGGAACATAAAATATAAATGCATTTTAAGTATTGATGCTATATTTCAGTTTCGTAGTTACAGATGTATATAGATTAGAGAAAGAAAAGCCCTGTTAACTTTGAACAAGACTCCATGTCTCACCTTGACGTTCCTGTATGTTTGAGAAGCTCAAAGTCAGCCTTGTCCTCCAGACCCCGTCCAGCATGATACATCTCCACACCAGGCTGAGATGCCTTGATATGCTGCAAGTATTCCTGGAATTGGTTGCTAGAGTAAACATGCTCCGGCCCATGGAAGATGAGATGGGTGGCGCTGGGCTTGAGGGCGAGTAGGGTGTCAGCTTGGACAGCCACATTAGAGAGGCTGCAACAACACAATGGGAAGAGAAACAAAGGTTAGGTAAGATATATCATAGTGGAGGTGGAGAGAGGATAAGAGATTGGATAAAGGACAGGGTAAGATGGATGAAGGTAAAAGAGAGAAGAGACAGAGAGATAGACAGGGAAGGAAGGGGAGAAAGAGAGAGAGAGAGAGAGAGAGAGAGAGAGAGGGGGGGGGGGGAGGGGAGGGGAGAGAATGATTTCATGAAGAATGCTCAACCTATGCGATGTCCCTATCTAGCTAAATTCTCTAGTAGTAAAGCATTTAAGCTAGAGACAATCCAGTCAACAAATATAGATTTATTCATTTCAAAGTTTAGATGGATAGTATCCAGTTCTGTTAACTAAAAGAGCATATCGGTGAAAACACCCTCACCTAATCAGCATTAAAAATAATCAAAGTAGAGCATCTATTACTAGTCTATTACCTATGCTATGTGCAAGCTTATAAGAATACAATATGAAGGTAAGAACTTCGCTTCAAAGAAGTTGATCCCAAGGATCCCTGATGCGGTCCTCGTTACGATGATTCTTACCTGGAATATGAGACTACCCTGACAGTGGTCCGTCTCCCTACATCTCTCTCATACCCCACGGTAGGGGCATCCTCCATTCTGAACACACAGTCTGCTTGGTCTATCTCCTTCCCTAATGAACTCTGTCTCATTAAGCCTATATTCAAAGTAAAAACAATGCAGAAGAGTGTCACTGGAGTATGAAAATAAAAAGAATTATGAACTTGTCCAGCTTTGTTTTACTCATGAATCATTGCATTATGGATGGAACAAAAGGAAATAAAATATGAATATTACATAATTGTTCATAGATTTATATTCAAGGCAACCTTAGTGCTCAGTCTAAATGTATGACACATACATTTTTAAATCATTTTTTTCTTATGATATTATTAGGCTTGAGTCGGTACGGTCGATCACACCGGGACCCGACCGTTGCCGTCGGGTCCCGGTTTCGTTTTTTGAGAACCGACGCTCCGAAAAAAATAAAGAAATATGTAAGAAATTGCAGTTTTGCACACCATTAAAATCAATCCACCTTAAAATTTAAGTATTTAATTGTTACCAATCATATTCTAGCTCATCCTGAATCAATCCGAACTGCTGATATAAATTGCAAAAAAGTTCGCCCCATGGGGTTGTTGTTGCCAGCTGCTAGCCAGCTACTGTACTGGCCGGGTCTCTCGGCAGGATTAATAAATCAGGTTGAAAGAAACATTAATGTTTGAATAATAAAACGGCTTTCTAAAAAGTACTTCTTTACAACATACCGATCGAATAATTTTTAAAAGACAAAATAGATATTTTTTCTTTGATTTTGAACACCGCATGCTTCTTTTAAAAGCTGAAAATTACTTGGTAATCACAAGAAGTTTCGATACGGATAGCTGTAGCAAGGCAAGTTCAGACTAGTCTTGAAAAATGCGCAGTGCTCCTCGTTGTTAGCTGTAATGCGTGCCAGAACGAACCCAAACAGAGACGTGATCGTAACGAGAAAAAAATCATTAAAAAATACGAGAGCACAATTGGAAAGACAACTACTCAAAATTATCGTACGCAGATACATGTACATAACTTGGAGGAAGAATACAATAGTTGTCCAAGAAAAGCTACAGAAATAGTGATATTTAAGGAGTTACTATAGATACAATCATCGGAATGGGCCTGCTGCTCGCGTGTGTAAATTGAACACGAGGCTAGATCGAAAACAAATACCGCCCTCTACGATAAAAAGCAGTAGGATTCGAGTATTTGTAGCAGGCCCCTTGCGATAAAAATGTACCTAGTTACTCCTCGATTATCACAATTTCTGTGGCATTTCTTGGGCGATTATTGAATTCTTTGTCCAAGTTATGTATCTGATTATGGTAATTTTGAGCAGTAGTTGTCTTTCCAATTGTGCTCTCGTAGTTTTTAATGATTTTTTTTCTCGTTACGACCACGTCTTTGTTTGGGTTTGTTCTGGCACGCCTTACAGCTAACGATGAGCACTGCGCATTTTTCTGAGACTAGTCTTAACTTGCCTTGCAACATCTATCCGTATCGAAACTTCTTGTGATAACCAAGTAATTTTCAGCCTTTAAAAAAAAGCATGCGATGTTTAAAATAAGAGATAAATATTTATTTGTCTTTAACAAATTATTTGATCGGTATGTTGTAAAGAAGAATTTTTTAGAAAGCCGTTTTATTATTCTAACATTCAGATTTTTTGACCCGATTTATTCAACCTGCATGAATCAAAATGGCGGCTCGAATGTTGTCTTTATATTTTTGCTCGAGTTTTTTTTACTTTGAGAGGCACGATAATGACACTAAACATCGCCAATCATGGATGAAAATAATGTCAAATGGAAGAATATACCAATCTGTCTCGAGGTATGCATGTGTTGATTTATTTGACTGATAAAAAAGGTCACTTTTAAGGGACATACTGATGATATGCGCTTTTTATAGAGGCAAGTGACAAATCCTGCGAGCTGATTTCGGGACACCGGGTCCCGAACGGTGCAAGGGCGTCGGGACCCGGTTTATGAAAAACCCGACATGACTCAGGCCTAGATATTATGGATACCAGCAACTATGTCCTTTAAAGGTGTTTGGGAAACTTTGTCTCAGATTCTGAAACAAAATCCTAGATTTAGCTCATGCTGCAATGATAATTTTAAAAATTTGGGTCAGTCAGGAACCACATGAATTTTTACAAGCCAATCGCCTGTCTGATTATCAAGATATTTATGATTGGAAAATGAAATCAAATTTTGGGTTTTCCTAACACTAGATTCTATTGGGGAAAACGAGTATGGTAAAACCGGTCACTCAAATATTTTTACTTTTTGAGGCACTTCTTGATCATTTTGCAGCCCATTTTTTTTAGGGCTTCAATATTACACCATATCACAGACACTGGTAGCACGTACATGTAGGGCCGTGCATCTCAGATTTAACATTGTTAAAGGATGCCTTTAAAACCATAATTGATATCTCATAATAAATAATATTATAATGCATCAACATAAAAAGATAGGAGAGGAACTTTTGTAAGTCAGTGTGAAAGGTGGAGCTGGGTATTAGAAAAGTATTATCCCAAGGTCTCACAACAAGAATAGATGCTCATTTACTTTTAATCAGAGCGTGATTTGACAATACAGATTTGACCTGCTGTACAATAAAGGATTCAGGGCCTTTAGTGGTCCTTTTTGTGTTGCCCAAATTCATATTGAACAAACTACAAGAAACAATCTGGTCAGATAGATGACTAGCTCTTACAAATCACATGCTTAGGTCAAGGACGTTTGTGATTTTCCATTTCATACAGCTTGAATAATTTGGTAAGGGGTCAGAAGAAAAGCGAACCAATATATGAAAACAAGCTCAATTCTAAAGGAAAGAAAATATTTCAACATTACACAAGCGACAGGTCGTTTTGTGTTTGCTTTACAGCTGTGAAAGAAAATAACCAGAAAGAGATGTGTTCATTTGGGTGAACAGGGAGTACAAGTACAAGGTATCAGCAAATACCCATCATTATGCACTCAATGCCAAAAACTCCAAATGCAACCCGACTCCCTTGATTCCTTACCTGAGTTTGCTACAAGAGAGCACGATCCACACTGAAGGTCAAGCTGATGATCTTCACTGGTCATCAGAGGGATATAGTCTTTACTATCTACCAATGACTGGACATTACGTCTGAATCTCTCAATGGCGGATGAGCGGGCTTGAAGTCTATGCCTTCCTAGGAGTTGTCTCTTATCATAGCGAGCCTAACATATAAAAGCATAATCAGAATGTAATGTGTTTCACAATATTGAGACCCATAACATTTGTGTCATGGTAATAAATAAAAGTGGGTATTATTATGTTAAGCATGTAGAAATACTAAATTGCTGGAGAAAAAATTACCCTTTTCCTTTAAAAAAAAATATATCACATCACTGTCCTGTTTGGTTCTCATATCACAATTTCTTGTTTTCTTTTTTTTTAAATTTTGTTACTTGATATCAAATATTGTTTTACATGCTTGGTGATGATTTAAAATTTGATCATCTCTAAAAAAAGTTCAAACTGTAGTATGACTATTAAATGTTGGAAGGATTGATTTCCATATTCCACAGAGAACAAGGCCTCCATGAAAATAAAAATATTACAGTCATTGAAAATATGTTATAAAATGTAGTCACATGTCCTTGAGTACACGTTGTCCATTAATTGTTGAACTTATACTGGTACAGTAAATTATAAAAGTATAAAGCACCCTCAACGTGCTTGTTAATTGTGGTTTGACCACATGCTTTAACTTTGTTCCGTACTCACCTTCAAATCAATAGGCATGGCAGGCAGCTCATGTTGGATATAATTAGGGCCGATGACCTTTTTCTCAGTGGGATAGCGTCTCTGTAACCTGACCCTGTGGGGGAGCCTTACACCAGAGCCAGAGGAAGAGTTGAGGTCAAGAAAGGCAAAGGGAATGCAGCAACAAACAAGCAACGATACCACTGTGACCCAAGCTGACTGGCGGGAGAATATATCCGGCATGGCTCTGGTGGCTGTGAAGGAACCGCAGCATGTATCTGATGAAAAAGTGATAAGATGAATAATGAGATGAGGTTTAATCAAATTTCGTTGGAATTCCAGATGTTCCTAATTCATGGATAGGAGGAGAGACAGAAACTGAAGACGGTCTACAGAGCACACACAGACCACGTGTAGGCTGTTTCATGTCTTCATAAATAACATCTAGCAATATCCACATAATACTAAACCCAATCAGCCAATCAAACATACATGTAATTGTACCTTTATCGGTTTGACTGTTAAGAATGAAAATCTCAAGCGGTTTCCAAAACCACGTGCTTTCACAAGATAATTGAGCATTTCCTCCAATGTCAAACAAAGAGTGCAAGATTCCTTTTTCAAGTTAGAGAATGATAGTGCGGTGTAAAGAACAAACTACTCGGGACCAAGGAAATTTCCTTATTGTAATAAGATCTTGTTATATCAGGGGAACAAAGGGAACTTAACAAGTTGCACTGTATAACAGTGTTCTCCCCTCAAGTGTGAAATGTGGATATTGTACAAATGCATGAGTTTTTTTCAATTATTTTTTCTTTTTGTGCAGTTTCTCCCCTCAAGTGTGAAATGTGGATATTGTACAAATGCATGAGTTCTTTTCAATTATCTTTCCTTTTTGTGCAGTTTATCAAAAATTGTCTGCACTATCCACTAATACATTTTTGACTAAAAATTGTACTGAAAACAAACCCCCTTTTCTTATAATTCCATTCAAATTTTAAAAATACATGTAAGGAGTGAAAACATTCAAATGCTTTGAAAAACCAATAGGCCATAGCCCCAAAAGGAAAGCCATTATCCAAATCATATATTTTTTTACAACCCAGGTGACTTGATGTTCAACAGCAAACACTTCGAACAGATGCTGTGACTGAGCCAGAGCGGAAAAGTAATTTGATGACTAAAACTATGATATGGTATGGGTACAGGTGTAGAAAGAGAATGCTCCCATCAACAGACTCTCATGCCATGACCACATGGTTACTGTATGATGATAGATCAGTAGAAACAAAGCTGATGGTTTGAGCCAGGTAGGCAGTACTAGGCATACATGAAATTTGCTCAAGATATGTTGCTCAGTGTTTGCCCATACATGTAGTGCAAGTCTTTGGGCTGGTGAAGGCGGACAAATACTGTAGCTGGCTATTTTGCAAACTAGCCCAAGATATCTTGGAAAGATTTCCCGAGCAAATAGCCCGCTATTTCATGATCTGGCCAATTTCCAGAACCAGAAATAGAGGGCTATCTGTCCAACTCAAGCTTATCAATTTCCAGAACCAGAAATAGAGGGCTATCTGTCCAACTCGAGCTAATGAAGACAGGCCTTATGGGTATTAAAGTAGTGAGACTGGAGATTACAGCAAGGGTTCACTCAGCTCACATTCACACCCTCTAGCATTTATATTGATCCCTGGATCATAATCCAATCATGCAGTCTTACTACACTGGCAATGATACAGTTCTCTCACTGTGTCACCTCGTGTTCAGAGCACTTCCTCAACCAATTTATTTTATCAAATAACTGTTAAAAATTTGTTTTAAAAATCAAAGATTTCTTGACTTTAAACCTGTAAAATGAAATTCAATGTTTACTTTACAGGTCATAAATATCCCACTTGACTGAAGAGTTATATTAGTGTTCACTTGACTGATGAGTTATAAATAGAGTTCAGTGATGAGCTATATTAGTGTTCAAATTGCAATGGTTTGTAGTTACAGTATAAGAAGGGCCAAGAAAGAAGGAAGTGTTGTATTCAACTCTATTTTGGTTTTTACAAGCACTTGCATAACTCTTGCCACAAATACGAGGGTTGGCAACTTGACAATAAAAACTGTGTGTTTGCACAACTTATATTCTCAAATGTGTACAGGTATGTAAGGCCAAAAAAAAAAAAAACATGTTTAGTGTCCTGTTTTTTTTGAAAAATAGGAAGGAGGAGGCCCGATTTTTTTTTTTTTTTTTTTTTAAATCAGAAATAGATCCATTTTAGCAGTGTTTTTCATGTTTGTTTTCTTAAAAAAAAAAAAAAAAAAGAGGAGGCGGCCCCCAAAAAGGAAGCGGGTGGGGACGCTAAACATGTATATTTTTTTTAATGGCCTAGGGTCCATGCACATACACATGAACCATTTAAGATCTACATGTATGTTACATGTGTGCACAAATGTGGTCTGCATCTGTTCATGCTGACCTAATATACATGTATATTAAGAATATTTAAGAAGCAAGAGGATATGGTAGGATTACTTCACAGGTTCACATGGATCACATTCACTCCCTCTAGTATCAGAATTAATCCCCCAGTACATATCCAGATGTATTACGATACTTATCTCACCTCTTGCGAATGCTCATCTCTCACCACATGCTCAAACTTCACATACTCTGTATGAGTTCTACTTATTTAAACTTCTTATGCCACTTCTCAATAACTTCAATAACTCTTATCTGTATCAGGCTTTGCCAAGAAATTGGTATTCTCTCATAATTTTTTTTTTCTTTAGAATTGAAAAATAATAAATCTACTGTAAATGTTTACAATTCATTCTACACCCCAACAGATCTGTTTATAGTACAACATACTTTTACAAAATCACTGGTAAAAATAATTTGGATCTCTCCTCACTCTCTCAGTCTCACTTCCCTTCTCTCAACAAAGCTATTTTTAACCATTGCATGTTTCACATTGGTTCCAATTACATGTAAACTAATTCAAGACAAATGGTCTTTCAAGACTTTCGCTGTGTAATAATTAGATCAACCCCACTCCCCATGTAGGCACGTAGGCATGCTTTGAAGTATGTGTAATTTGGTATTATAGCTTTCAGGGAAAGCAAGATATTTCAAAGTCGTCACACTATAACTTTGTTTTTCACAGCCGGGACTCAGGCTGAGTTTACAACTTTACATCACCATTGATCTGATAAGAGATAAAAGTTTTATTCATAAAATGTTCACTTGTAGTTTGAATTTTGAAGGCACAAAATGCAGTAACAAGTACATGTATGGCATAAAAAGTAACTATGATGTTCTGGAAACCAGGCTAGAAAAGAGCAAACATGCCTTCACTCATCAAGGGTCACACAATGCCCTTTACACATGCTGCTAGCATTCGATTACACACCAAATCAAAACCCCTTCCTCGCCCCCTTGCTGTGATGTAAACCATGTAGGCCTACCCTGTACATGTATGAACTCCAAAGGCCTACCAGGATTATGCACGTTTTACCCATCTCCAATTATTAATTAAAAAATACATTATCAAATTACATGATTATGAACTACACTTTATATTTATTATTTATCTCGGCCTGCACATTGTGGTCAATTCTACTAACCAGACCAGGGCGAAGCTCTATACAATTGATGTATTGTACTGTATGCATGTCCAAATTGTTTGTAGCTTGCATTCAATAGAATTTGTCATAATATTCATGATTTTGAGACTTTGAATAGTGAAACAACCCAACCCCGGTGTCCAATTCAGCATAAAGGAAACATATGATAGTAGGAGAATGTGAGTAATAGATAGAGAGAGAAAAAGAGAGAAAAAGAGAGAGAAAGAGAGATAGAGAGAAAAAGAGAGAGAAAGAGAGATAGAGAGAGATGGGGGGGGGGGTGAAGGTAGAGGCCACTTGTATATTTCCAGTTTCCGTTTTGCTGGGACTGTTGGTTTAGCCCTTGGTTGAGTTTTAACAATTAAAAAAAAGAAGTTTTAAAAACAAAATCATTATTCATCATTTTTCATAATGTATTCAGGATATCCTGCATTGATTAGAGTAGATCTGCTCTTTTGAAACAAAAGTACAGTATGTCCATTGTAGGTGCCACATGTCTAAAGTTTTGTCTACACCAGTGAACAATATTACAAAGACAATGAATACTAATTGAAAATAGAACTAATAGACAGAATACAGGCTGCATTACATCATTTGTGTGATATTTTCTACACCCCGCTGCACCTGTTTACATTTCAGATTGATCGGGGCGGGTCCTGATTTACATCGTCAATTGTTAGTACTACTGGTAAATAAAGGAAGTGAGATTTTCATTTTGCTTTAGTGTACACTGCTCTATTTACGCTATGGAAAGATGAATCAGCAGTTCCCCTACATTCAGAAATTCTGATCACTATTGAAATTCTGTGCCACTATCAAGTAGGCCTATATGAAATGCCTCAGTATCTGTATAAGTTGATCTATTGCTTGTATTTTGAATACATATTTATAATTTTACATACAGTGTAATTTGTTTGGTTATACATTCAGTAAATAAAATCTTATTTGGCATAAGGAATGAGGTCTATTCTGAAATCATATCATTCATGATGGTTCCCTAGATTATTTCTGGCTACATTTGATGGCAGTCTGTCACACCATATTCAAGTAATACATTGTATTGTAGCCTTACAAATGACAAATACAGTTCTTAATAAAGATTTATTTTCACCCCCCCCCCCTACTACCACTATCAAAGTCAAAACACTTACATGCTCAGATTTAAGTTTAATTTTTTGCCAAAACCATAAACAAAGCCTCTGCAGAAAAAAGGATAAATTTATGCCAAACGTTAGCCCATTATTGATTTTAAAATTTGAGATATAAACAGGCAGACTTCTGGTGTGAAAATTCAATTTATAACAACTCTATCAAGGCCCCTGTTCCGTTTTGATAAATTAACCCCAAAAATCAATAGTGAGAGCAGGAAAGGTTTTGAGACACATTGCTGACTTGCTGTGATGTGAACATCTCAAGGAAAATTGGTGGAAACTTCCCTAACTTCCTCTCCTCCAAATTGAATAAGGATGTCTACAAATTCAGCTGGAGAGGTCTCTGTCAAGTGAGAATTTTCACTCCTCTATTGCACCTCCTGTACCTGTACTAATTATTACTACTACTATTATCATCATCATCCTCATTCAGGATGTGGTGTCAAATGTGCCGGGGAGGGGAAAAGCAAAATAAACCACAGTAATAATAATAATAAAAATGGTGCTTACATGTATAAAGCGCTTACCGCCAAAATCTCTAAGCGCTATAACAAACAAAATACTGGTACAATGACAAACAATTACATTAAACAAAAATTAACTCTCAGGTCTGTCCATCCAATATAACTGATTGGGGTGTGCAGGTGGACCACTGGATCACAAAAGGATTTCCTCTTCTCTTATTCCGATACTGTGCATCCCAGAAAAAAATGAAACCGAGAATCATGGAAGTTTTATCATAACTTAATCACAATTATAATTAATAAATGAAACATATTTGTAAAGCTTAGATCCTCCTCTTTCATTTGATGCAACTCAATGCATATTTCACGTATGACTGATTAAAAACAATTTGAAGAGAGGGTAGGCCTACCAAAAAGTCATTTGGCGGGCGGTATCTGAATTTCAAAGGGAAAATTACATTTCTAGAAAGTTCACTTCCTGCCCTTTCATATGACACCTCAATCAGGAAAAATGAGCCAGGAATAACAAAGTTCTGTTTGTTTTTAAGTGATGCTTCATCATGCTTGCATTTCCATAATTTGATTAAACATATTCGTTTTCACTGGCTGCCTGCCCTAGCAACAAACAGAGTTGACAAAAGAAAGAAAACGAAAGACTTAATGCATGGCTGATTGTCAACGAAATGGAGTTACCGGTAAGTCTTTTGGGTGTGAAATTATGAAAATCCAAAATCAAAATTTTTTATCACGTTTTCTCCGGAATCCTTCAACGATAAAGTTTCTATGAATTTGTAATAAAAAACTTTGCCGTCCAATTGGTAATAGATCTAATTGAATTAATTAAATTTGTTTAGAATGCGGTATGCAAAATCATGAATCGATTATCACATTCTCTAATATTGTCAAAATCTCAGCGAACTTTGGTCACCCCCTTCATACAGTATAAAGGGGTGACCCAAGCTCCAAGAGATTTTGATAAGATGTGATATTCGATCTATGATTTCTCATATTCTACACAAATTTATTTATTTTAATCATTACCAAATGGACGGCAAATTTTTTTACTACAAATTGGTTCAACTAGAAAATTGATCATCAAAGGATTCTGGAGATATCGCGATCTAAAAATTCGATTTCGGATCGGCGAGCGTGCTGCAACTAAAAAAAAATCATAAACACAACAAGACCTTACTTCAACCACAGGACAGGGTTTTAAAAATTGATTTATCAAAAAATGTGATCCATAAAAAATAAGGTGCAAGGTAAGAATAAGATATCATTATCATACAATCGGTTGGTACCACATTCTACATGTAATTATGAGGAAATCTGCTCTCACATCGAAGATTTCCAGACCCTTATCGGTTCAATAAGTTGAGAATTTTTCGGAACGGACGCAAATGATTGCAAAATTTGCTGATCGTTTGTCAATATCTTCCCAATTCCAAAGAAAATTTCATCTCTGGAGTCTGGGTAATTTTATGTTTCTCTTTTCATTGGTGATTTCAAATTTTCGAAATCTTACTGATTTTTGAGATAGCGAACTTTGGTCACACCATCATATAACAAATTCAAGAATTGTTTAGATTCTGGGCCTAGAAATCTATTTCTTTTCACTGACAAGTGAAATGAAAACAATACATTCATGAGTGAACAATAACATTAACAACAAGTTCAACGTCAATAAGAATAAATTGATAATTATAAGTGATAAATTCATGAACAATTAGAAAGTTATAAAGACGTTGGAACTGTGGAAATAAGGTGGTCTGAAGTTGTAAAAAGCACAGCTTGTTAGTCTAGAAATAGAATTTAGAAATTGGGTCTTCATCATCATTCATTGATCATCATGCCATGGTCTTGAAATGGAAAAAGAAAATAATCAGGGAATCGTGATCGTGACTTACCTCAGATAGAATGAGCTGTGATATGATAATGATGAGTTCACTTCAGCAATGAGAACTAGCTCAAATAGCTCAAACTTAGCTTATTAATCATAAATACGTTTGAGTTCTCGACCATTCCTTTACCATCTCTTTCCCTCAACACGTGCAATCGAATCGTGCCGCTGGAAATGATGCGTAGAGAGATCTATAGACTATACGACGTCTTACGCAAGCGCAAGCTACTAGGCTCAGTGACTAGTACTAGTAGGCTACGTGCATTTTGAGGATTTCGCGGGCATGCATGGCTTCGCTGTGTAGGGCCTACGTCACGACGTGCTGCATGCTAGCCGCTTGCTACCGCTTAGTACCGCATGTATCTGCACTACGGCTATGGCGACTCGCCGCTAGCTTGGGTGGCGCCACAGCTTTGGCTAGCTAGCTGTCTCCTCCTTCATTCTCTCTCTCCCCCATTATACCTGTATCTTTTTGTTCTCTCTCTCTCCTTTTGTCTCCCTCTATATCTCCTTAATCTCTCATTATGATTATTATCAGCATCTTGTATGTTCCCTATCTCTTTCTCTCTCTCTCCTATACTTTATTTTCTTCCTTACTTCTATTAATTATCATCATCATTATTTCAGTTGTAACTATTATCATTTTTATCATTTTTTTTTTTTACTATCATTAATAATATTATTATTATTGATATCATTATTATTAGAACTAATAGGCAGCTAAGCTGAAATGTGTTACAGACTTGTCATTCAGTATGAAGACACATGCAGGAGAATTCGTCCTATTGCTCCAGTGGACTTTGTTGTAATGGCACATACCGGGTAAATGTAATTCAAGGAATTAAAAGGGATAGTTGAGTTCCGTTTTCAGACCGCAAATGCCTTCAAAGTGCATGGTTAATTGCTCTTATTCTTATTTATGACATTATGAGTGCCCTTTTAGAACCTAAAATTGCTATGAAGGTAATTTTAGACCCCAAAATGTGTGAAATTTAGCCAATACAATCATACCAAGCTCCACTTTAAAAAAAAAAAAAGTGACCGTTAATTAATTATTTAATTAAAAAATAACAATATTTTATAACAATACTTTTTATTTTTTTATATTTTTAATATCATTTTAACCGCACATCACTAAACAATGTGTATATTTGCGTACTATTGACTGTGCGCATCAACCCACAGTGCGTTAATCTTCATTTCATGAAGCCTGCACTTTTTAGGAAGAAGAATACATGGGCCGGCTGGTTGTGCGTAATATAACCAACATGAAAATGCCAACAAAAAAGCCAACATTGGCATCGGCTGAAATACGACGTAAAAGGCGCTTTTTCGTTTTTTCAACAGCTTTTTCAAATTATCTAATATTTGTGGTGGTACACAAGTATTAGAAATCGTTATATTTATCGATATTTCAGCCGCCTCTGAACCAATTTTGATCAAACAAAGATGATTTTGTCATCTAAATTGTATGTTCTTTCAAATTTGGCACTCAGTTTTTCATTATCTCACAAAAAAAATTATTTTGTGTAGTGCCCTCTGCAACAGAACTCAAATATCCCTTTAAGAATATATAAGAAAAAGTCACACATCAAAAGGTGTTTTTGTTCATGTTTAATCATTCATCAAGCCCTTGCAAAAATGTAGTCCTCTAGGAAATGCAAATTCACAAAAAAAACTAAAGTAATACAAAAATAATAATATTGCACAATAACAAGGGTTAGTGAAAGTAATGATAATCAATATGTAGTTACATGTACCTTCAGCACCCAGTGAAAATATAATTTCTACAAAAGTTGAGAATAAATCATTACTATAATTATTTAGATCATTAGATCATCTCTATGGTCAAATGAACCTTGCTCTATTATTAAATGGTCAGCAAAACACAAGAAATACACAATTTACAAAAATGTTTACATTGCAAAAAAAGTTTTACTTGCTAAAGGAAATTAAGAATTGTTCATTGTTTTTCTTTAGCAATTTCCTGGATACTTTTGATTGTATTTCAATTAGGATAAATCATAACATCACAATTTTCCTCCTCTTCACAGTTCTGTATCAAAATTAATTTCTGCATATAATACAACAATATATAAAACAAAGGAGAGACACCAATCAAAAAGCTTCCAGCATTTGGTCTTTCTTTTTTGCAATCCTTTTTTTGTTGAGTGAATATAAGGACAATATAAACATGTAAAGATATTCAGACGGCCAGGAGATGAAAGATTTGGCAAGTACTAATTGCTTCAAAAGTCTTAGCCTACGTGTTTATATTGTCATTAAATTAATGCTTGGATTCAAATTGACACCGTCACAAGAAAAGACATTAATTAATCACAAAAACAATGAATGCCTTAGTACTTTAATTCATACTACCCATACCATGCACTCTACAATGGCAGAATAGTGAAATCTGCAATACATGTCATGTATCCAGTAACATGCGCAATGAGAATTCGAACCGTTCAATTGATCTCAAATAATGAAGACTGAGAAAATCAATAGCTACTCATTATCATAATTATATTATGTTTATTTAAAATAATATATAACACAATATTTTTAATCTCTTTGAACATGTTAGCTACATGTCCTTGGTATGCACGAAGTACAAGTTATTGATTGGTATGTGTAAGATAAATGGTTCTGATGAAAAGATACAGTTCTTTGAGATTACAGTTCACAATGAAAATATTGATTCCAGGAACTTCAATATCTTTTGTGAAATATATGAAGGAAACTGGAATCTGAGAATCTGCACAATGAGACGATCGCGAAATAAACTCTTGCTGCACTACGCATAATCTGTAAAGTCACTGATTTTAGCTGCTTTTGTATGTCCACTTGATTTCTTCTCCGGTGTTTGAAGATAACGAGACGACATAACGTTCATCATGGGGTTGGAGGGCGCCCCCATGTGTCTGACCTTGTCCTGGATGCGTATGATGTGCCTCAGTCTCTCAAGCCAGTTGGAACAGTAGGCTTCGGCTGGTCGGCTACGGTGGATCTGGGAAGCCAGCTACAGGATTCAACATGAAACAAGGATATTAGGTTTTACTGTTTACATCAAGATATTACATTTCAGACTAAGAATATATTATCAACCTGCATGAGAAAACTGCTAATCAAGGAGGATCAATTGTATCTTTTCATTTGCTGGTCTCTTGCTGAGACCACATATCTGGTGGGTGTTCCAAAAAGATCCTAAGACGAATTTAAACATTATGGAGAGCCATTTGTACCCTTAAAATAAGAAATATTCAAAAGCAAAAATTCAAGTATTTTAGACTTTTCATGAATTCCACATCAAGAACTTGAAATATCCTTGATAATAAAAAGTATGAATGATTGAAATAACATTTTATGCCTTTTAGAATAACTTTTAGAAATGTTTTCAAGATGCTAACGGCTTTCCATAATTGTTAAGTCCAACTAAAAGATAAGTTCAAATTAGGATCTTTGTGAAACACCCCCAGGTATCAGAAACCATATCATTTCAGTGTTTTCATATTTTGTTCTTGTGTTTAGTATTTCTATGCTCCAATGCACTCCATGGTGTACTAGACTGCTTAAAACCGGAAGAAATACTTTTATTTATTTTTTCTTCATATGATGGGTAGTTGCAGGGGGCCATGAGGATATGTATCTCAGGGGTCTTTTTAATTATTTTTGAAGGAGGTAATTTGAATTTTATAGGAGGTACCATCACTGCGAGGGAGCGAAGCGACCGAGGGGGGGAGGGTGTGGGAGGGGGGTGTCCCCCCCTCCCACGGTAGGGACCTTTTGGGATTTTCCACTTGAAATCGTGCAATCTGGTGCATACAGCTGTACCTAAGAAGAAAATTTGTAGTTATCTTTCCTACCTTGTATTACACATATATTGTAATAAACACACATATTGTTCATGTTTAATATTACATGAACAATCATAACTCATAAGAAAAGTTATTAAGTTGATAATTATTTATCACTTTGTACCATTACTTTGTAATTTTTAATTAAACTGAGATGATGCACCATACTCAATCTTTCTACATCATGATTTGTTGAATACATGTACAGTATTTAAATAATGGGCAGCAGAGGCTAGATTTTGATTTTTTTTTTACTTGTGACTTTTATTTGGCTCCCCATATGAATTCTCATTTAATTATTTTTTTTTTACATGAAATTATTAAATACATTTAAGAATTTACTTCAGTTCCTGTTCATTTTATAATGTTATATCACTGTTTTTCCTGACAAAGTGAAGACACTGTATATTTGTTTATTCAACTTTTTTAAGGAAATAAATGAAAATAAAATAAATGAATTAACGGATTGGCTTCCGATTGCGATCGGAAGTTAGTTTTGAATATTCGCGGAGCACGAGCCTGCATATATCATGCGAGCTAGCTGCGGGGATCCGCCGGTGACGGCCGTGGCCGGCCTAAACTCAGCCGAGTTCAAACTCTGTTGCCGATTTGCGCATCTCAGAATCTAAAGTACGTTGTCTCTAGACATTGCACGCACGTGTATAGGCCCCGGTTTCCGTGATCTTCAAATATCAAATCGGCAACGGATAGTTTGGTTACAGCGAGCTAGCTTCAGTTTTGTTATGATCAGTGTGTATATATTTTGTGCAGTGCATGCATCGTCTTCTCGCGTGCACATCGGGATCGCAATGGGGTAGGGACGGGCGGGCTTGGCCGGCGCTCTGTGGGGGGAGAACTGCGATGTAACGTACGTTGTCTCTAGACATTGCACGCACGTGTATAGGCCCCGGTTTCCGTGATCTTCAAATATCAAATCGGCAACGGATAGTTTGGTTACAGCGAGCTAGCTTCAGTTTTGTTATGATCAGTGTGTATATATTTTGTGCAGTGCATGCATCGTCTTCTCGCGTGCACATCGGGATCGCAATGGGGTAGGGACGGGCGGGCTTGGCCGCCGCGCTGTGGGGGGAGAACTGCGATGTATTAGATAGATAGGTCTAGGTAAGTACGGACGACGTCGCGTTCGTGATCGTAAGGGATTTCGTCGACTGCGGCCGTGTATGTGCGGCACTAATTATATCTTGGACGAAATTAAGGAAATTTTGGATTAGCATTGATTTAGATCTACTTTCTGTGATTTTTGCAAGGTTTATTATAGGAATTATAGCCGGTAAGAAACGAGTGAATAGGCGGCAAGTTTTACCGGTTACCGGCTTTAAACGACAGCCCTGGTATCTACATATAAGCCATTTAAAAACTAAATCCCACATATCACTATTACATACATATTCAAATTAAACCGAATGAAAGCTTACATTAGCATGAAGTGCCATCTGTCTGATAAGCAGAGCTGCTCGTTGGTCTGAAACCATCCAGGGACCTCGTCTACCTAACATCTGCTCTAACTCTGTGTAAATGAGAGATACATCAAAACAGTGATACAACACAGCAATCTCAATATGCTTCATATGTTGTTTAAAAAGATAAACAACTATATCAATCAATGACATTCATATGCAAAATACATCCGTGCTCAAACTCAATATTAGAACTATTTCATTCATATATGCTATATATATCAGTGCTTCCACCAAGCACCTCTGATTCTGAGCATGAAATCCCTTAAAAGTTAGATTAGTCAGATTTTACTTCATACAAATACAAAAAGAAAAGAAAAAAAAAGATGAAGATTTTATATGTTTGAATGTTTGTATCAAATGCTATTGCAAAACAATTCTTCCACAGTTGAATTGTAGTCGGAGCGTATTATATAGTGTGACATATATAATCTCACCTGGCTTTGCTTGTATGGAGACTAGATTACTGTCATTGTCTAAAGGCTCCACAATGATCTCTGCAAAATTGAACTGACCCTGTGGAAGAGAGAAGGACAGAAAATATGATATTAATGCACTTCAAATAACAGAGATACATGGAAATAGAAGATTACATAAATATACATAATTTAACAAATTAATTTGTCCTTCTCCAGTAGATGAAATGCAGTTTTGTTCTTTTAAATAAAAAAATATAAAACACATACAGTTAGTGGGCAACCGATGAAGCACATGCAGTAATAAATTATACACACGTAATATTGTAGTTGCTATTAACCCCATTTGAATAATACATACTTGATATATTAGAAGTAAACAAGGACCTTGTTTACTTCTCTTTGCACCTTTTCCTAGTTATTTCTTTCTTCTACATTACAATAGATATGAATTACTCCAGGTTAATTTATTAATTTGCTGTATTGGTATGGTATATGTTTACTTCCTTCTACTCTCATTTATTAAAACAAAATTGAAATGAGTGAATGAATGGATGTAAATATTCCTACAGCTCATAGAGAGAATTTTGAATGTATTTACCTTGATGGTTCCTAGTTTATAAGGCTGTCCGCTCTCATTGTAGATGATGGATACAAAGTCATTGCCAATGTGAAGCTTCTTACCGTTACACATGGGATCTGAATCCTTGTTTGGCATCAGTGTAGCTATGTGGAATATAACTGGACACCAAAGGAAGAGATATAAAATAATTTTCTGTGCGGATACACTTTCCTCAATAACCTGTGACTGGTCTACCATGTTTAAGATGTATTCATGAAAAAACTGCAACATAGCATTCTTTCATTTCTACAAATTAGAATTTCACCGCTGCCTCCAGAGTAAATATCCATGTTGGTATTAAAGTACAATAAGAAAATACAAATTCTTGCTCACTAAAAAAGTCAGGGAATGATCAATTTACCTTCAATATTCAAACTTTGCTCATGTTTTTTTAACACAGGTTGTTCTTGACAACCTGAAAGCTTGTCAGAGGCTTGTCTGACATAGCAACAATTTGTATATGCAGACTGGATTACAAGTATTGTAATTCATTCATTAATGACAGGTTAATGGAATACCCCGTCACTAGGTCCCGAGGAAAGAAACATCCATACATTTCAATATGTTAGTAAACCGGTCTATGGAGCCAAATTTTCAAGTTTTGATCATTCGCTCGTGTCTCCTTAGATCAAGATTAATGTAAAGCTCCTAATTTAAATTCAATCAAATTAAGTTCTTACATCGCCTGATGACATCAAGTTTTGACGTCATCAGTCTAACAAGTGCTGTTTCAATAGTGATTCCTCTTGCCTCAATAAAAGGGGTATATTATTATTCAGTCCAAAAATTCACCCACAAAATTATTCCTTATCTTCATAACAAACAATCTATTGTAATTTACAGCAAGGAATATCACTTCTACCACCAACCTGAAGAAGCTTCGAACCATCAACAATCCAAATATTAGGCACATTTCATTGATTTTATGAAAATTAGTGTCTCTTGAGAATTGTTTAGTTTCAAGATCAAACTCCTTACATACTCATAAACTTGTTTCCTTACCTTGCATGATGTCATCTTGCCAACAGTAGGTAAAGTTCCCATCAGAACCGGTTCTATCCAGTCCCCCGGTGTACACTTCATCAGGGTCAATGTCCTTGAGTGACACCAGCTGACCTAACCCTCGTAGGAAGTTCATATAGCGTGCTGAGCCATACACATTAGACAAGATTTCTGTCTCATCATTGGCCTGAGGAAAGAGAATTTGAACGCTATTAAAATTCAACTTATAATCATAAACATCATTGAAAACTGTAGTGAATGCCAAGGAACACTTTAAGTAAAACTATTGAAGCTAATTCATAAAATCGTTTTGTTGGATATGGAAAATCCACAACCAAAGTAAATCGTGATTCATCTGACATTGCGAAGTTGACACATTATTGAGAAATAATAAAACTAACAGAAAAGGTACAAAATAAGACTCTAATAATTATACTAAAAATTGAAAGGTCACATATAAAATTTGATTACAATGCCTGGAGAGTCAGAGTTCATCTATAATGAATCATTCATAGTTAATTCTCGACAGTTTCTTTCACAATGCAACTGCATGACAATTGCTCAACAGCATCTATTCAGATGTAGAAGAAGACTATCACTTACCTGTGATTCTCCCACATAGACCACACCTATCTTGTGAGTATCATACGGAGGGATCCTGTCCAGGACCTTGACTGCTCTCTGACCAACCTGGTATCACAAACAAAACAGAAAACGATTTCAGAGTCATAACCATCCCAAAAATGGAAGGGAGACAGTATGGCCCGAATTCACAAAGGAGGTTTAAAGTTGACCCATGGTTTAAATCTTCATTTACATAACCCATGGTCTAAAATTAGCGCAAAATAAGCGCGACACAGTCAGAGATCCAATATTAGACACGGGCAAGGCAAGGTACGCTTATTTTTGCGCTAATTTTTAAACCGTGGGTTATGTAAATGAGGGTTTAAACCATGAGTTTTAAACCTCCTTTGTGAATTCGGGCCTATATCTAAACACAGTCCTCCTACAAACCCCAACAACCTTTCTCTTTCAATCATAAATCATGTTTATAATATTCACCGCCTTACCATCTTTCATTTCCATTTCCATTTTCTTGTAATTCATCTTCTACGCTTCCATATAAGTATATGGGTTCCTCACCCTCCACCCTGTATAACCTACTGTTTTATACAGTAATTTTGACATCTTTATAACGACTTGATTATATAATATCATACTTTGAGTGTATTTCATATTGTGCTCTAATTTTGTCATTTATGTTAATTCTGTTTTGTGAAATGTGAATCAAATAAACTTGAAACTTGATATCACATACAGAATATACATGTACATCTGTTGAGAGCCAGAAGGGTGTTAACTCTGTGTTGAAGTATTTGAGTTAATGCTCTCCTGGCTCAAAACAGATGATACATGTATAAACGTATGAAAGCGAATGAGTATAAGGCCTTTAAAAAAAAGATGTTGTATTGCCCTTTAGGTGCTAAAACATGGGTCAGTCAGTCGAGAAAAAAAAAATTCTTAAAAACTTTTAAGCTTAAGGAACTCTCTGGAATGTTCCCCAGTGAAGTGAAGAAGGTGCACTACGAGTGCATAACGGAAATCGAGTCCGGTGAATAGGGTAAAGATAACTGTAGAGCACCTTGATCTTGTTACTTTTGACTGAAAGGTACCATACAAAAGACAAATACCGGTAGACAGTCACCATATCAGGAAAAATACAGTGTTAGTTATCATTCTGAGATGAGTATTGCTGTTTCACTCTTTTCCATGTGCATTTCCAAAAGAATAAACCCTGAAACAGTGGATTTAAAATGGGCCTTACCTGAGAGAGAGGTATAGCGATAGGTCTCTCAGCACCCTCGGTAAACAAAGGAGAGAAATACACTTGCAGGAAGACAAAGCTAAAAAAAAAAAAAAAAAACAGAAAAGATTAATAAGATATGAGAAATTAAGCTACATGGATTCCCACTGTATGTAATTGAACTACAAAAACCATCTCTTAATAAACAGGTTAAAAGCAGGTGGAGCATCATCAGTTTTATTTGTCATACAAACAATTGATAAGAACTGTCAAGGATATACAGGTATTGATACATTTTTGGAGTAAAATAACATGAATAATGGAAATAAACTTTTCACACAGCATACATTCACTCAAAACTCACATCTTCCTTCAGACATTTAAATGCTAACTTTGTTGGAAGAGCTCGCGCCTTTGAATGTTTGTTTAAACAGATATATGGCGCCAAACAAACGCTGTGAATCATCATCACCTTGGATTGATACCAGAGCGGTAGGAGTCTTTCTGTGTGAAGGAACCCCTGTGCTTAGCTTCAGATGTCCTACGACTCCTGCTATCACCCTGCTGTCCTTTGGGTCTGTCCCGATGGACCATGATGGACACCGTGTGGCCTCTGGGACGTGAGGAACTGTAGTTCAAGAGTTTCCTGGACTCCTGGATGCTCTCTTCTTCTTGGGAGAGATGGGGTACGACTGACAAGGTCTTTGGCTTCTCTGCTTTAGGTTCATGTTCTTCAACTTGGTTTGTAGTGGTCTTAGAGATGACCGCACTGTCATCAAGGGCATCGGTTGTTGAGTCTCCAGGAGCGGTTGAGGATGCTGGTTTAGCTGTGGCCTTTGACTCCTCATTCTCGATGTCCTTATAGCTGATGTCCACAAACTCTGATGACCCGCTGGTCTGCAGGAGTCCATCCTCCTGATCCCTGCCTGCATCACGGTCAGTCTTCTCAATCCCCGGTGATGACCACAGCTCCGATGCCACGTCCTGGGCGTAGCGCTTTGAGAGAAACGAAGGGTCCTTGTAGGAGCCTGGTTTTTGAGCTGCATCTTCCAGGAAAGACCGAGCTACTGAGCGAGGGGAGAGAGTTGGTAGGTTGGTAGGTTCACCCATCGTGATGAGTGCGGGTGAGGAGTTGGATCTGATCAAGCCAGGCTTGGGTGATGTCCCAACTTTATCCAGCGTGTCTGTTGCCTCATTGAGCTCCTTCATTACTTCACAGTAAGCAGATTCCTGAAAGTACAAAAGTTGGGATTGAATTTAATTTACATTTGCTTAAAGGGATTGGGTATCTTTGTCTCAGATTCTGAAACGAAATCATGGTTAATAGCTCATACTGCAATGATAATTATAAACCTTTAGGTCAGTAAGGAACCCCATGACTTTTACAAGCCGATCGCTTGTCTGATTAATCAAGATATTTTTATGATTGGAAATCAAAATTTAAAAAATTGTTTTCCTAATGGTTTTTATAACACTACAGTGTATTGGGGAGAATGAGTACCGGCATGGTAAAACCGGTCACCCCAAGATTTTTACTCTTTTTAGGCACTTCATGGTCATTTTGAAGCCCATTTTTTTTAAAGGCTCGTATTACACCATATCACAGACACTGGTAACACGTAGGGCCATGCATCTCAGATTTAACATCGTTAAACGATGCTTTTAACATGAAAGTTCTCTCTGTGTGAAGATCCCTTGTAGAGGTGTTGTGGTCTAGAGCATAAGTCACATGTCTAAGTCACATGTCTAAATTAAAAGCTAAGGGGATCGTTCAGTTATGTGCTTTGGTATGACACTAACCTAAACTTGACACAAACAGACACACAGATATAGGAAGTGGGTATATACTTAAGCATTACTTGTTGAAAATGCATTTTTTGTAATAAATAACATTGAGTACTTTACGGCTCTATGAAAGTGCATGGGGATGTTTTCATAATGTCATATATGCGCTATCAAATGAAATATTCCTTTTTTTCTTTCTTCCAAGCTATGCATTTGATCAAAATGATTTGTACAATCCAACAAGAAATGGGATGGATGAGACCTTTTAATAAATTTTTGTTTTCAAAGGGGTCCACGAATAAGGAAAGGAGAGATCTACTCAGTACTCACCCTTTTCTCTCCTAGCTCTCTCTTTCTCATTGTAGCGTAGTCTTGGAGGAAGCTTGGACCCATGGGTGATAGACCCATCTCAGTTCTGGGAAAGCTCAGAGAATCCATGTCAGATTCCAAACCTTAACAAAACGTAGAAAGAAAGGAGAAATTACAAACAATCTCATCTTTTAAGGGATAATTTCTGACTCTGGCATTTAGCATGCTGTACAATGATTATATATTAATTTAGACCTTCTTCCAGAATGACCCTTTCCAGGTTCATTTGTCACATTTTGATGACCAGGTTAAGCAAGAACTGGGTTGAAAACCATCGGAAATTCAAATCAAATGAAAAGAAAATTAAATAAAAAGATTCCCCGACAATCAAAATTTGTGTATTCTGTATATATGTACAAGAAATGCACACCTATATTTACATGTAGAAGTTAATGTGCATACACCCTGTACATCTCTGAATTGTATTTCAATTTTTGTATCATTCTTTCTCAAAATTTATTCTGGTCATTCATGTATTTCTTTCTTCTCTATTATAATATTCATCTTCAAGGTAATTTCAATACACATGTACATGAATGCAGGCATGATGAACTGTTTATACGGTACATATAGACACATTTGTAACTGCAAATTCCACATTTGAAATTAAAACAGTAACACATAAACGATAAGGCACTTCACATAACAGATCAAGAACCCACTGTGAGGAGTATGTGAATGATACAAATGAAACATTACTGCAGCTCACAATGATTGATGTGATATAAATTTACACAAAGCAAATTTCCAATGATATGGACCATAAATGAATTGAACTGAATTAAATAACTCCAGAGTAGATATACCGGTACGTGTACTCCAAAGAATAATAAATACTGGGCACAATGAAAAAATAAAAAATGGAAACATACCATGTCCAAAATGAAGTTATATGTACATTCAAAAATGGTAGAGGGTTCACACAATCTTACGAATATCACTCTTACATTCAAATAATATTAGTCAAATGTATGTATCTCTATTGCAAGGTACTCAAACACATGTACAGTACATGTACACATTTATATCATAATGTTTCATGAATTACAAATACATGTTACATGTCTTGTAAATGTCAATCAATTATAAATAATAATCTCAAATCATCAAACACAATATCTATTATCTATTAAATGAAAAATGATATGATCAGAGTGAAAGGAAAGTTACATGCTTGCTCACAAATATTTAAAAAAAAATATATAAAGAACTACAATTTTAGGAATTTGAAAGATATCACAAATATTTTTAGCTGAAATACTTTAATACTGTAATATATTCCTTTTTTTCAGCAGTGGTTAAAAAATAAACCGTTCAACTGAAATTCACTGAATTCACATTCAGATTTAGTTTGTACGGTGTTTCTTTCTATTTTTCTCACTATTTCTTTCCTGTATATCATTCATTTCCTCTATATACCGGTATTGTATTTCTTGGTACCACCAACCCACTACTACTCACCCCACATATAGATTTGCATGTAATATCTATATATGTTGTTGTATGTGTTATTGTTTAATTTAAAAAAAAACTATTGTATTTTGATATTGTAATTTTAAGCAGGGGATGATCCCTGATAAACCTCTGTGGTTTTTGATCACCCCCTCTGCAGGTTCATCTTTTGTTGTAATGCTTTTATATTTGATTGTAATTTACATTGTCTTTTATGAATCTGTGGAAATAAATGAAATTGAAATTGAACTTTCGAAAGCAATTATGGAGAGAACTACTTGTAGCACAGTTTCAGTTGATGACTATTTGAAACTAAGGCACTCAAACTGTATGTACATGTACAGTATTGTGGTCTCAATCTACTCTTCCAGAATATCAACCTTTCAGCTCCAAATCAACAGGAGAGAGGGGGAAGGGGAGGGGAGGGAAGGGGTAGTGGGAGTGGGAGTGGGTAGGGAGGGGAGTGGGAGACTGGGAGAGTGAGGGGGATGGGGAGGGGGAGAGGGAGTAGGGGGGGGTTGCAGGGGGAGTGGGGAGTAGGGGGAGTGGGAGGGAGAGTGGGAGGGAGAGTGGGAGGGAGAGTGGGTGGGGAGGGGAGTGGGAGGGAGAGTGGGAGGGGAGGGGAGTGGGAGGGAGAGTGGGTGGGGAGGGGAGTGGGAGGGAGAGTGGGAGGGAGAGTGGGATGGGGAGTGGGAGGGGAGGGGAGTGGGAGGGGAGGGGAGTGGGAGGGAGATTGGGATGGGGAGGGGAGTGGGAGGGAGAGTGGGTAGGGAGGGGTAGTGGGTAGGGAGGGGTAGTGGGAGGGTGAGGTGAAGGGGGGGGGTGGGAGTGGGGAGTGGGAGTGTGAGGGGAAGGGGAGTGGGAGGGGAGTGAGGGTTGGGGTTGGAGGGTTGCAGGGGGAGTGGGGAGTAGGAGGGGGATTGGGGAGTAGGAGGGGGAGTGGGAGGGAGAGTGGGAGGGGAGGGGAGGGGGCGTGGGAGGGAGAGTGGGAGGGGGAGGGGGAGTGGGAGGGGGAGTGGAAGGAGGAGTGGAAGGGGAGGGGGAGTGAGGAGGGGGAGTGGGGAGTTGGAGGGGGTGGAATGGTCACATTGAGGGTGTGACTATCCTGGTGAGTTTGTTGTCATGGGACAGTGTATTTTAGGATGGCAGTTGTCAGGTAGTGGTAGTTAAAAAGGTTATCTTTTGATAATCATCAGTTTCATGAAAATATGAAGTTACGTTACCGGTAATTGATTGTCAAGTCTTGCTTTTACTCAATTTATATGTAGCCTTTTACTTTACACAATACACTACATGAATGTTAATACACCAAGAAGTTGTATCAGCAATGCACAGACTGATATGTGAAAATGAACATGATGTCAAAGTGATCGTTCCTGTATGATGGTTTGTTTTGTAGGACATTCACTCTTCGTCTTTAGCAATGAAAAATGAAAAATGAAGACTTGTAGCCAAATCAGCTATGATGACATAGTAAATATTGATGCAAACCAGAATGAGAGAGCATGTTGACTGGTAAGTAAACATTTCGTGCTAATCAAAAAGTGACGATGAACATATACATGTACACATGAAATAATGCATGAGGCAAGAATTTCAATGGTTGATTTTGTGCGTATGACATCTTCATAAATATAAGTGAATTAATATGAATACTGACATATGCATGTAAAATTGACAATGTGATGACCCCTGCCTACATGTACAAGCACCTTGGTTTTAAAAGGTCTACCACCATTTTCTGATTATTATTACATGTATTAAGTTCTTATGTAATGTATCATGCAGACTACATGTACATGAACATGTGCACACACAAAAATGACATTACACTTCCAAATCATAGGAAGTCCCGAGACATATGTGATGTACACATACAATGCTGATGGTTAGCACTTTAACTTTCCTTTCAATTAGTAAGTTTAATAGCGACAATACAAGTCAAAAATCCAAGGTCTATTTGTATTGTTTATTATTTTCTTGCATTTACAAATTCTAAACATGGTGTTGTATTGATATTGAGCATCACCAAGTGATGAACCATATGTAAAAATATGAACTTTCATGTTTTAAGAATCCAATTAAATATTTCATAGTTCTTCTTGAAAAGTAATGACGATAACAAAATGAAAATAGTTCAGGAAACTTCGATTTTATGTACACCTGTATAACCTCGATAAGATTGTAATGGACAAACAATGGTGTGAATATGTAATATACACTTTTAGAGAAGAACATCTATTTGCCAGAACATGCTAGAAAAAATTGATTTAAGATTGGTAGAAATACACGGTGAAGAGCTGTGGCAGAGAGGACATCATTTTCTAAAATTTCAGGCTACGTTGTATTCCAAAGCATTGCTACCCGTATCAGAGATATTCAACTCTCTGCATTGTGACATATAACTGAGATTCCGTATTCCACTTTGCATTTACTGAAGAGTAGTTTTAGGCTTTTAGCAAAGGCATTAAAGACAATTTTGTGTTTATATATATGATGCTTTACTATACAGGTTATGAGAGACACATTTATATAGCTAATAATGACCAGAAAAAGGATACCATGCAAAGCTTTTGTATTTGTAAATTTCAACCGTTTTTTTAAGGAATAGAGCAAAAAGCATGCAACTGCACCAGTTGGCTGTTTAAGCTCAGTAGCATGGGGTATAATTGGTTGAAATGCCTACTCTAAAATGGTTGGAAGAAAAAATGAATTCCAAACGGAGGGTAAATAAAACTCACAAAGAATATCAGAAAAAAGATCATCATCATCATGGAATGAGGGGCTGCTGAAATCCAATAACGCTGCATGAAAAATAGGCATAAATAGAGGGATATAGAAAACATCAAACGAATACAGACATGGGTGTCGATCCTTACGTAATACCTATTGTTCAGGGGGGATGAATGAATAGATCATCCCCCCCTGAACAATAGGTATCAATGACAGATCGACACCCATGAATACAGAGTATATTCACAATACCACGGGAGTTGACTCTCATTAAAGGGCCAGAACAGTGACTAAAGACATCTAACAATTATTTGGAAGTCCATTTATGTCAGATGGATCAGAATGTACATGTACTACACACAATATTGGAGATAACAGACCCTGTTAATATCTCATTCCCAGCAAGCCAGCACCCTAGCTGACAATTGCACATACTGAGAGGCGAGTTTATATCTAGGTATAATAGAATTTTCCCAAATGTTTGTAATTTTCAACGGTCATTAGGGTACAGAGAGGCATTAAAGTTCAGCATGTAGGGAATCGTAGGGGTTTATTCACATTTCACCAAATATCATTCAATACCAAGCAAATATTCAAATCGAGGCACATTATTAAATTATTAATGCCATGCATGAAATACTTGCACATTATTAAACTTATGATAATAGTAAATGATGGCAATACTTGGCATTTAGTATTCTCTTCATGTAGTGTAGATATCACAGCCTTTACATACAGTAGGAACAAAAACGTGTTTAAATACAAAGTAACTGTAACATACATGTACATGCTTACGTGTGAAGTTTACAAGTAATAATGTGAAGAAACAGGGATATAAAAGATGATTGGTACTTCAAAATCAAAGGATAGCAATGAATACAGACCTTCTAAAGCTTTTCTTCTTCATCAGAGTAAATCGCAAGATTTTAATAACAGAAAGCTGCTTATAATGTTTGATTTCAGCTTTCTGTTCATTCTTGCAATTTACTCCTACATGTATGAGTGCAAGACAAATAGCTTTAGTATGTCTGTATTTGTTGCTATTCGTAAATAGGGATATATTGAATTAACATCTAAATAGCCGGGGATCATGCATACAAAACTGCAATCTATGCAGGTATGTAATATATATCAAGGGTGTTAATCTTTTACAATATTAGTCACATATACATGTGTATATACACAGGGCTGACGATTGATGTAGGATACATTATACTAGCATACAATTATTACTGAAACACAAACCGTATTCACTAGGAATATTTAGTTCAGAAATAAGAAGTGATTGGTTTTCATTATTGGGATGAATTTGTTGTACCTGTAAGTGCACATCACAAATGCATGCAAATATAGCTTCTAAGATTCATTTTGTGTCTGGCAAAGGGGCATACACTAAAAATTTTGGGCATATTTAAATTACACTGTAAGGAAAGGATAGAGAAATGTTATTGGAAAGTTATATTCTATCACTGGTATATAACAATTTATAAATGATGAACAGAATGAAATTGGTTGGGGTCTACATTATATAGTCAAATATACTGTAGGTCTACATCTGCTGGGAGAGGAACGGTTTGTGCCATTTTGCAGGGCACACAGGGACAGCTGATTTGAGCAATTGGAAGCGTCACTCAGTACACTCTTCTAGTGATACAACTATTACACATCTATCAAAACAAGGAGCCTCATTCACTCTTAATATTTCTGTGTTGTTATGCCCTTAATGAAGGGCTTCAAGGGGCCTATAAAAAGAACATTACACTGAACTAGAGATGTGTGCTGTTTCATCAGACATATAGAAGAATATAACATTGTGGGGTGGACATAATTATTTACCAAAACCAGCTATTTTTTCTTGCTGTTTAATTGCCCTAAATGGACAAAAAACTACTAAACAAAAAAGATGAATTCTTACCTCTATGACTTATACTCTGTTTCCCATCATGCATATCCTCTTCCTCCTCCTCTTCTTCTTCTTCCAGGGAACATGTCTCATCCTCTGATCCGCTATCATCAGGTATCACCATGTCTGCATCGATGTCCAGGTCTCGGTTACGCAGGAGCAAGGCAGAGATGTCAGCCAGAGGGAACTCATGAGAGGAGGGGAGGAGTGCCCCACCATTCTGGATGCGCATGATCCAGGAAGTGTTCCCTGTGGGTCGTCTTACGTGAATCTCAGCCCATCCTTGACACCAGCAGTTGCATTGGTAGATGGAGGCTGAGGAGACACGGGATGAATACCGAGACCGAGGCTTGTAGGTCAACTGATCTCCACTCTCTGCCATCCCGTTACCCGTCTCAGTCGGGTTGACCTTCGCCCCCTGGTTTGTATCGGAACCCCCTTGCACCTTAGAGGTAGGTTTGATAGACCCTGAGGCTAAAGTACTTGCTTCTTTCTGGTTTGTCTTTGAACTGTGACCCATATCAACAGCAAACATGACCTTAGAAGCCGCCTTTGACGAGTGACCAGTCTCTCCCTTCTTGGAATGGCTTGTTCCTGATTGACTTTCGCTTGCTTTCCAGCCTTCTGCGGATGGACCATGAGAAGTCTCTGAGGCACTACTTGCTGCCTTCGATCCCTGGCTGACATCAGAGACACCTGAAAACATCACCTTGGGTGTTGGCTTACTGCTCCCGGTCCCAGCGGCTGCTGCTGCCTGATTCACCTTTGAACCTTGAAATTTTTCACCAGCGAACATGACCTTTGAGCCTGCTCTTGCAGAGTGACTACCGTCTTCTTTCTTGGAGTGTTGGGAGCTGCCATCGCTCCCCTTGAGACTTTCAGCGGACGACCCACGAGATGTATCCAACCCACTACTTGTGACCTCTGGGGTCACGGAGCTGAAGAGTGTCAGGTGTTTGACCTCTTCTTGGTCTTCTGTTCTTGTAACCTACAAGGGAGAAACCAAATCAATGTCTGTGAAGAAGGCCAATATTGTGACAGAGTGGGATAGGAATATATATCCCACACAGCATCAGTCTCTCTCTCCCTTTCTCTCTCTACAACTTAACAAATGGAAAGTCCTAGCGGCAATATATGATTTGAGATGAATTCAATGCATCGATCCTTGCAAACTTATTTAATCACTACCTATATATCTATATGAGATGTTATGGTAAAAACTGGCAATGAAATGTATATCTTTTGCTTCTCTTTTTTGCACCAATATTTAAAAATGAAAATGAATATTATTATTATTATTTTTTTAATTATTTTATTTGGCAGAAAACACATGATATCAAAATACAGAGTTGAAATAAACAATTAATAGCAAATCACACACAAAAAAGGAACACTGGGTGCACCTGGCTGTGCTGCCGGGCAATGGGCAAAGTTAACCAAATAACTATAGTCCGCAGACCGCCCTCACCTATATCCCAACCAGATGCAACCAGCGTTGCAGATTTATGTGACAAGGACAATATAAGAGATACATGTACCACATTCAAATAATTAAAATGCATCAAGACAAAAACTTCAAATTTCCCCAGGGTTGCATCACACGCCAGAGACTCATGACCATACCAGCAGAAAAAAGTGGCACAATATGAATTATAAGGGGAAATTTTGTATCCGGAGTGTGATGCAACCCTAGAAAATCATATGGACCTATACATACATTAAACATAATACATATATTAAACTAGATCAGGGCTCAAATTAATTTTTTGTCCACGGGGGCTCTTCCAAATAAAAAAGAGCCCCCGTGAGCCTTCTCACGGGGGCTCTTTTAGTGCTGACGGGGGCTCTTATTTTAATACAAATTTCCATTATATTGGTTCCCATGAAACTCCAAAATTCCTTGGTATTTTATCATTATCATTTATTCAAGTCGGCATTTCCCCTCTTAGAAATTTACATGTTACATAGCTGTTATTGAATTTTATCCCCGTGATGACATTCTCTCTATGTCTTCCCTTTCTGCACATATAATTCCTCCTCATTATTCGGAGCAACCTTATTTACATTATTTTTTACTTTTAGTCTTTACCATATCCAAACACAGGGGCGGATCAAGCTTTTTGCTTGGGGGGGGGGGGGGGGTAACCCAAATACGATGTGGAGCATCGTCCACGAGCCGCGTAGCGGCGAGACGATTTTTGTTGTTGCCATTTTGAACCCCCCTAAGTGGTGTTTCCTCGCATCCACTAACATGCGGAGCATCGTCCACGAGCCGCGAAGCGGCGAGACGATTTTTTTGGTGCTATTTTTAACCCCCGTTAGTGATGTTTTCCTGGCATCTACTGACATCTACTAATACTGTGTAGGTCTGGACACATGATAACAGTTTTCTATGCCCATCACATTTTCACTTGGCAGCCAAGGAGGGAGGGGGGGGGGGTTAAACCCCCTAAACCGCATAGATCCGCCCCTGCAACATCTTTGGTCTTCTTCTTCTTCTCAATATTGATTTACTGGTCGAGTTACAATTTTTGCTGGTCTTTTAGAATTCCCAGATTTCAGAGGATTCACACTTTTCATAACGAAAAACTTCTCCCGTTTCAGGCCTTGCGCGATCCAGCTCCACCAGATATTGGGCGTCAGCGTGCACACTGTTGACGGCCGCACTAGCGGCACTGCGAGCTTCCGTACGTTGTTTGTATCAGTACTACTCATATAGATGAGAGAGAAAGCGCCATCTAAGTTCCATTTCATTGGTTTAAGGTTTGAAAATTGATACTCAATATTGTGATAAAATAATATCAACAAACACAATCTTTATTTTATAATTCCACGGGGGCGATTTTTAATTTTGCAATAGCCCCCGTGAGCAACCTGACGGGGGCGATTACGGAGCTCACGGGGGCGAATCGCCCATCGCCCCGTGTATTTTGAGCGCTGAACTAGATGGAATTCGACTGCGCGCAGTTGAAAATGATGCCTCCGTCAAAGAGCAATTTTACCAACCAAAACAGAAGAAATTTTTCAAATTCAAGTTCATTTGTAATCATCCATTAACAGGTTCTCAAAATATCGTGATTACAAGCAATTTCTCATATACATATATGACCCTTTGAACTTTGACCTCATGACCCTAAAATATACTCAGTACATTGGCTCTGCAAGATGTCCTGAGCTTAATAGTAATCTATCTGTCAGTTCTAATGAGAATGCGTTCACAAGCTATTTTTGCATACATAATGAGCCCATGACCTTTGACCTCATGACCCAAGAATCTACTCAGTTCATTGGCTCTGCAAGATACATACATGATCTAAGTTTGGCAGGAATCCATCAATCTGTTCTTGAGATAACGCGATCACGAGCTGTTTTTGCATATATAATGAGCCCTGTGACCTTTGACCTCGTGACCCCAAACTCTAATCAGGTCATTGGCTCTGCAAGATAAATACATGACCAAAGTTTAGCAGGAATCCATCAATCGGTTCTTCAGATAACGCGATCACGAGCTGTTTTTGCATACATAATGAGCCCTGTGACCTTTGACCTTTGACCTCGTGACCCCAAAATTTAATCGGTTCATCGGCTCTGCAAGATACATACATGACTAAAGTTTGGCAGGAATCCATCAATCGGTTCTTCAGATAACGCGATCACGAGCTGTTTTTGCATACATAATGAGCCCTGTGACCTTTGACCTTTGACCTCGTGACCCCAAAATCTAATCAGTTCATCGGCTTTGCAAGATACATACATGACCAAAGTTTGGCAGGAATCCATCAATCGGTTCTTCAGATAACGCGATCACGAGAACGGGACGTACGGACGGACGTACGGACGGACGGACAACCCGAAAACATAATGCCTCCGGCTACTTCGTAACGGAGGCATAAAAACATGCAAAATGTGACATTACAACAGTGATAATATTGCACAAATAAAGAAAATGCATATACGTGTAATTAAAAGAAAATTGCATGAAAGTTGGAAGATAAAGCCTAATGTAGACAACGACCTTTATATCAAGTGTCAAAGAGAAAGCAGGTGAATTCATCAATACCTTCTTCTGCAGTGCATTTCCACTGCTGTCTACCCGCTGTGTGTTGCCAGACTTTGACCTCTGTCTCTTCAGCCTTCCAAACCCTGTACCCGAGGGTGAGCTTGGCTGCTGCTTTGCCTCCTGGTCGGCCTTCTCCTCGTTTAGCTTTGACATCCAGCTCTCCGTCTCTCCTTCCACTTTCTCCTGAGAGGCTGTGGAGGTTGTCTCTACATATTGCTGGATAAGAGAGTTGCACTTCTCGCACACACCGTTGCGTTGGAGGCGTGTGCTGCCCCCACTGGTCGTCACGGTAACGACCTTGTTTCCAACAAGCCAGCTTTGACTTTGACCTCCAGCCAAAAGGAACTCTGAAACGGGTGATCTGAAATAAAAGATAGTTTTAAGAATAACCTTGGAGTGGAACTAACCAGAAGAAAGCTCTTGAAATCATTTTTATGTTATAATCACATTACGATACCTTTGATTGGGGAGATAATATCATCTGTTGAGACTTGTAATCAACAGTAAAGCTATAAATGTTTAAGTTCTAAAAACAGGTTTATTTTTGTTCAGTTCATTTTACAAATGTGTCAGCTTTAAGGCTGCATTGCATAATTTCACCTGTCATCACCTGTCAATAATTGGATTATTCCCACAGACATGCAGTACTCTCGTGATTCTACATGGAGAATAATGTGAAGTTTGTATTTATGGCACAAACTGGGGGGTGTTTCACAAAGATTTTAAGTTGAACTTCTCTCTCAACAGCTATGGAAAGCTGTTAGCATCTATGAAAATATTTCGTAAAAGTTATTTTAAAAGGGGGGTGTTTCACAAAGATTTTAAGTTGAACTTTTCTCTCAACAGCTATGGAAAGCCGTTAGCATCTATGAAAATATTTTGTAAAAGTTATTTTAAAAGGCATAAAATGTTGATTTAAATCATTCATATTATCAAGGAGATTTCATGTTCTTGATGTGGAATTTGTAAAAAATCTAAAATATTTGAAATTTCGCTATTGAATATATTTCATTTTAATGCTACAAATGGCTTTCCATAATGTTTAAGTCCAACTTAGGACTAAGTTTGACATTGGGTCTTTGTGAAACGCCCCCCGGGAATATCTATCTCACCTCTTTGGATAGGTAGCCAACGTTGAGTAGGTGTACCTAGCCATCATGTCTAGACAAGTCTGGGTGAGGAGTCTGTTGAGCATATCTAGAGCCTCTTCTGTCGTGAGTGCCTTTGAACTGTTTCCATCTTCACCCTTTCCTTTGCCTTTCTCATTCCTGACAAGGTAAGATAAAGAGACAATATTTAATGCAAGACTATGAAATGAGTTATCTACAAAAGGATAACTTTTCTAATGTCTCGCACGTAAAATCTTAATCAATAGTGGTCATACTCATATTTAAGAAAACATTACGAAGTCGGTAAAGATGCACTAGAATAGGAAAAGCCAATATTCATGTTTGTTTATGTTATAGTTGCACATACACTTACAATACACTAGGCGCTTACCTTTATGTTTGATTTTATTTCAGCTTCTTTGTCAGGTAGATGTATGCTACTACTCCATCATACTTCTTTAGCTGGATTACTTCCCCCATAGAATACCTTCTCCTTTTAGGATGTAAAAAGCAACCATTGTGATAGAAATATGTGCATTTTAGGTAACATATGTTTGATCTTGTGAGCATTACAAGTAACCCTTAAAATTTAAAGCCCTTAAAAACAAGGGGTGGTATTCTCGCAAGCAGACTAACTTTAGTCCATGGTTTAATCCTCCGACTAAGTATGGAATGCCAAGTGTCCATATGAATATGTTTTTGTATAATTTAATCTGTCACTAAATTATAATAATTTAGTGATAAAGTCAGATTTGATTTCCTCAGTTACGTACTTCTAGTTCTTTAAGACCTCTTTGATCATCATCAACCTTGCAGTTAACCCTTAGACCTCGTTCTGTTACAAAATATGGCGATCAAGCTTTTTCAGTAAATGCCCCTATCCTTTGGAATAAATTACCAGCGCACATTCATAATACTCATTCTCTTGGCCAGTTTAAGTCCTTGCTGAAAACGCACCTTTTTAATTCATGAATGCATTTGTGAGTCGGTCAAAGGAGGTGCACACCATCTTATTCTTTGTTTGTTTGATCTTATGTTTGACCTTATGTATGTTTGATCTCATTTTTATTTTTGTTATTATATATGCATGATTTTTTGAATAAAGACCAGATTATATTTTTTGTGTTTACTACAAGTTTTAGTTGGTAATTTTAAATCAGACAATGGTGCGCTTCGAAACACCAGTATTAAGCGCCTAATAAATGTTATGTATTGTTATTATTATTCTAATAAAATGTAATAGCATAATTAGTGAACAACAATATAACTTAGAAATAATTATGTTATCATGGCAATTTAGGAACATATCAAATTATTAAAAAATATATTCATATGGACACTTGGCATTCCATACTTAGTCAGAGGATTAAACCATGGACTAAGTTAGTCGCTTTCGAGAATACCACCCAAGGTTTTCAACAGACACGTGTGAATGTATATCGTAAGGTGTTATTACTAACATTTTAGTCCTGTCTGTGAGACTGCTGCTTCTCCTAAGCTTCATGATTGGTGGAGAGCTGCTACCATCAAAGTCTGGTACAGGTCGGAGTGCATTGGCTTGTAGACCCTGGTAGGAACAAAATAATTCACAAAACTCTTAAAGGTAATTTCAACATTGGGAAATATCAGTTTACTGGACTGTTACAGTGATCCTTGCTCACTAAAATTTGAATACATAATATTGTTTCAATAAAAATTAAGATTTAGAATACTACATGAGGTCATTTGGAATTATAAATGAATTATGAATAATATATATATATATATATATATGAATTTTGCATACATATTCTCAAAAGAGCCGAAGAATAACGGAGACTAATCTTACCCTTGTGATGCAATTGACAAACTCTCTCCTGAATGGCAGACGACATTTGATGAACCACATGGCGATCACATGATGGGCCAGCGATACGACATATAGGGAAAACCTGCAATGGCAAAAAGAGCCACAATTTTATGCTCTGGAACAATCATTACAAATTTGTTATAAAAAAGAAATTTCTGTGATAGAAAACCAAACAAACAAAATCACATAACCAGTATGTACATGGAACTTCACACTTACTAACTTATTTATTAAAGACAGTGATGGTTAAATATTCAAGTGCATATAAAGCTTAGCTTGTCCTTACAATAATATTATTATATTGGATATTTATATAGCGCACATATTCACCCTGCAAGGTGCTCAAAGCGCACCAATATTACCCCGGTTCTGCTAGGATACCGATTTCTCTGCTCACAGCATTCAAGGAATTCCTTCCTACCAGTACCAATTTAGCACCTGGGTGGAGAGTGGCAATATGTAGATTAATGTTTTGCCAAAGGACACGAGTGCTGCGGCCGGACTCGAACCGCATACCCTGTAATCCACAGTCCATCCACTAGACCACATCACCTCTACATTATGACACAGTATCTTTAAGTACGGTAGAGTATGTTGGCTTCCTAACATTGCTTTTATGACTATGGAGTATTATAAGAGTGAAATGTGTCCCACTTACTTGAAAGGGTTGGTGTAATGAAGAGCCACAGCAAAGATACTCATGTATTCACTCTCAACAAAGTTAGCGTACAGCTTAGGAAACCAGATTAAGCCTGATGATAAAAAAGTATAAAAGAGTGAAGCATTTCATCTGCTTGAAAAATCAAAACTTCAAAACAAAACAGAACAGTTTCCCATTGCATTTTACAGCATTATTGAATACCTGTAAATCTCTCATTGTCAATGTATTACTATTAGACCTTTATTGAATTATGCATCAATATATTGCCGAGGTACATGTTTATGCAAGTTTTAATTCCATAAATCCATATTATATATAGAATGCCCATTCATCATCACCTTATTCCAAGACAACAATTCCAAGAAGAATCAAGTAGTAACATTTTACATCAAACACTGGTCTCTGAAACAAACAATATGTGAGAGATATTAAGAGAGATATTCTTTTGCGATAGGAGTCCTCAAAAAGGACTGGGGAACAAGTTTCTGAATCCGATGGTTATGAATCTCTTTGCATTCAAAAGATGGTTCAACACTCCTTTTCAGGACTCTTCTCATGAATGAATATCTCTCTTAATTTCTCTACCTCTAACCATACAATACTATTAAGTAGACCTCCATAGTATGAAACCCAAAGAACACAGAACCTCTCTCTCTCTCACTTTCCTTCTATCCACTTCTAAACCAAAATAACTTTTCAGGACTACCCACATGGTGAAACCATAAACTTATGAATACACACACACACCACTATGCACAACCTAACTTTCAAAGATCATTGGACTATATGTGGCTCAAACCCAAGACTAGAACCCATCTATCAGAGGTATAAATAAAAAAAACAATCAGCAGGAGAGATAGTGAGCACTAAACAAAATAAAAAAATAAACCCCCCCCCCCCTTTTTGAAAGGGGAATATAAGTGAAAAATGTGAAAAATCAGAAAAAAGTGGTAAAAACGGGAAACCGATTTAAATCGGGTAATTATCAAGCCTGAATCAGTGGATATACAACAGTAAAAACTCAACATGTGATAAATAGTGTGGCCCGGCCTCTATCGCTACACTTACTTGAGAGGAACTCAAGGACAGGGATGGCCATGGTTGCAGTAGCTGACATCTGAGACATGACCAGGATGATCGAAGGCAACACCTTCAACATGGTCTCCTGCATCTCAATGACACACAAGGTCAAACCATCCACACACTGCTGGGCACATTTCAGCTTCAGGCCTGCCTCAAAGCACTTGATCAGGTACACCTGAAAATAAGAACAGTACACTCATCATGTACTTACACTGAATGCATTGATACTAACTAGCATAAACAAAATAGTCACAAAGGAATTGATCTTTTATGAAGGGTGGATATTAAGTATAATACTATTGTGTTAAAAGTGAAGAGAAAACTTAAGCCTCACTGAGATCAATCTAAAGCACTTTTCATTTGATATTTTCTATGATGTTTTCATTTCATACTGAAGTACAAGCATAATAAAATTTCAAGACAAGCTCACTGTGAAATGTATAATATACCAACCTCTTCAAAATATCAAAGAGAATATTGGGGGTAAGAAGTAGCCCCGATAAATGACCTGGCATCTTTCCATGACTGAGAAGGAATCCAGTTTAGAAAGTGTAAAATAATATGAGATGATACCTTCTTCTGTTGGTCAAGCAGTGTATGGTATGGCACCAAGGCAGTCAGGGCGCTGTAGATACCAGTATAGAAATCAATTCGGTTGAATCCTTCAGAGCGTTGCAAACGATTCATGTGACTTCGGTCCTCAACCTGTTAGCACAAATGAGAAGAAGAAAAAAAGACCTTAAATGTTTACATTTTTTCATTTTGTCAAATTCAGTTTTGTCACAGGAAACCTCATGGATTTTTGTCAATTGATATTTGTGATTTGATTTTCAAAGTACATTAGCTGAGGATTCCTCGCAAATAAAACAGAAATAATATCATAAATGACAGGGAAATACAATGTATAAATAGAAAATTGTGGAGTGAGTTCCTCACAGTGGTTTGAATAATATACGAATCAGATTCTCAATGTCCTTTGGCATCTACATTTGCCACACTCAACCCAGGTGATGTAAATGGGTACCTGGCAGGAACTAATTCCTTGAAATGCTAGAGCGCTAAATGCTAATGGCAACACAGCTAAAGCGGGGTTAATAATCTCCAAATTTGGAAGCGCTAGCTAAAGACTTGATTGTAATTCGCGCTATATAAAAGCAGAGTATTATTATTATTACTATTGCTAGTCCACTTCTCAGGAAGATGTATGGACTACAGACATTAAAACTTCCAAAGGTAATACACCTGTACCTTTCAGATGTATCATAGAAATACATGTAATTTCTATGAATAGAATAGCCTGCATAGTAAAGTACCAGATGAACTTAAATCTTAATAACTTTGACTTTATTTAAAGCGGGACTGCACTACTTATAGCTACTTGCACCCTCTAAATAGCCAACAATGCCTAAGTGTTACCCGTTGATCCCCCATGGTCCCTTTTTTCTTATGTTAATTGAGAGCTGATTTGATGAGATAACCACCTGCCAGTGACCACGCAGGAAGGTCTAATACCTCCTGGCCAAACTAGTGCAGACAGGCTTTAAGGTCTTACCATGGAGCAGAGAACCACACACAGGTTCTCCATGTTAGCATTGGCTGCTAGAACCAGGTTCTTGTTCTGAAGAGCTTTGGTAAGACAAGGCAGAACCATGGAGAGAACCTTCCAATGAGTTTCCTGATTAGAATAAAAGAAAACATTGTGGGTAAATCACTATATTGTAAATTCAATAAAAATGGAACAAAGAAATTATGACAAAGATATTCAAAGAAAAGGAGAACATAACAAGAAAAGCCCAGGACTTGATCCGATTAGTGATTCAAGCAGGGCAGGTAACATAAAAAGAAACAAATCATTCAAAATAGCTTTTCAAAATGAACATGGTAGTATACAGATTAACTAGCCAGGTAATGTGATAAACGACAAAAAATATTGAAAAGTTGTTAGTATTAAGTTCGTCTTTCATTTTCACTAACCAAAGAAAATGTTGAGATAAGTGACTAATTAAGACATTTTGTTTTGTTTTGTTGTTGTTATCTTTAATACCTCTCTCAAGCAGGTTGTGATCATCTTGAAGGCCTGGATGAAGGGGATGATGGTAGGTTTAAGATGTCTCTCACCCGGAGGCGGTGAGCTGCATACCGGTGGGGATGTCTTCCCTGCTAGCTCCATCTCTAATCTAAGAGATCGACACACAGATGGATGGATAGAATCGTTTATCTCTAGGTACATGTATGAATGTAATACTGTAAACGCTGTTAATTTCGAGCGATTCATTTTTCGCACTGAGCGACCCCAAAACATATTCGCTGGTTCTTAAGTTAGCATTGCACCAAATTCAGCCCATCCAAAACACCCATGAGAAGTCATGTTTATATTTATCGCGGGTTTAGCGCAAAATCTGCGAAAATTATTGTACCGCAAAATATTTCCGCGTGTAAAGTAGTTGCTTTTATTCATAGGAATCATAGAAAGTCATCATTCCACTTGATTAAGGCCTTAGTAAACATGAACATGTATATAAGTATACTATAAATATACTTTCTAACTAGATAAATTAAAGAAATGCACTTAATGCAACTTCAGCTCTCTATTTATCTGCATACCATCTCCAATGTCATGTGCTTATAAAGCATATATATATATATATATATACAGTATTATGGTAAATGTTGAGATAATATAGAATTACTAACATCAAATCAAATCTGATCTAATCAAGTTTAGTATCATTGGTGACCAGTAAACTAAAGCCTCTAAAAACAAGGAGATTTACACGACATGTACTTATTTGGATCAAAAAATTATATTGATAAAAGTTTTGACAGCCAGGAATTTAAAAGATTGCTGTGATCACCATAGCATGTGAAAAAAATGATACTCTGCAGAGAGGAACAAATAATAGGAATTTTAGAGGAAAGGGAAGAAAAGAGAAAGAACTTATGCCCCAGCTCACCTTGAATCACATAGTATATAGGGGCTGTACTTGTAGATACCTCTCTCCCCTGGGAAGCCTAGTCTACACATGGAGTCTGCTCTCAACTGCAGCAGGAACTCAAACACCTGAAAAGAACAAAAAAGGAATAATACAGTGAAACATTATTATTATCAATTTCATCATAAACTGCCCAATTTATAGACATACCTTTCCTAATTACTTCTGATATTAATTACAATCAATATGAAATATTATACTCATGAGCTTACATTAGTTTATCTGATAATGTGTAATAATTTGATTGTAGCAACCACATTGTTATTCATATACATGTATTTATGTGTCAGACTCACGGGTTTCTTTGAATTTGTGTATATTATTTGTAACCGTTGTTATCTATCTGTCTGTGTTTTTAATTTGTATTTGAAATCCAACCTCAAGTTTTGGTTGCAATAATAAAGAAATTATAATAATACAAGGACCACTTGAAATATGGTCTTTATGAGCAGGTAATATTTCAGTTCAGGGCCCCATTTCACAAAACTTGTAATCAGTGACAAATGACAGTTTTTGTTATAAGCTACTGAAATCCTTGCTTCTGATTGGTTATCAGCAGATTTGTCACTGGTTTTTTGTCATTTGTCATTGAAAAAAGGGTTCATGAAACGGGTCCCAGGTTTCATCAAAATGCAGTGTACAATTAAGGGAAACAGAGGATGTGGTATTTATTAACAAAGGTCTTTCTATACAGGTGATCGCTATTTTAAGGTAGATTTGACTGTAATTACACAACAATACTTGCAAGAAACACATCTCTAACTGAGACAAAGTAATCAAGATGGACAAAACTGGAACATTAACATTAAAAACATTAACTTAAAGTGGAACTGTAAGAACTGTGTATAAATAAAAGTACTGAGTTTACCAAAAGTGATGAATGAATGAAAAAATAACTTTCAACCCTTACCTTGGCTCTGATGTTGCTAGCCATGTCTGAATTGTATTTGTGCTCATACTGCTGCTTCATGTGGGTGCCTAGCAACTCAAATGCAAATACAGCATGGGAGGAGGGCACACGGTACATCTTGACCTGGAGAAGGAGGCGGATAAAAGTGATGGAGAGGGAAATGAAATATAAGAGAGTACAGCATAAAGCATGGAATTTAGTACTATGATAAGCATTCTCTAAAGAGATGATGATATGCACATATTACGTTTACTATATTTACATATGCCGAAGTTAAAAAAAGATATCATTGTTACCTTCATCATTACTTTCATTCTAATACCCCCTTTTAACAAAAAAATAATAAAACAAAATACATCAAGAAAGTAATCCCTGAAGTTGAAATCAACATCATTTTCATCCATGAGCTTCTTCCCCTCCTTACTAGTACTATCATCATCGGATCATTTGCACCCACATTACTAGCATGTTCGTGGTGATGATGATGATGATCTTAATTCTTATTTTCATCCCCAATATCATCCCTATCATCACTATCAGAGATGTTGTGGTTGAGTGGATATGTCAACGGACTGTGGATCACAAGGTCCGCGGTTCGAGTCCCGCCGCGGCACTAATGTCCTTTGGCAAGACATTGATCTACATTTGCCAAACTCTACCCAGGTGAGGTAAATGGGTACCTGGTAGGATTATTCCTTGAAATGCACTGTGCGCTGATCACGGCTGACAGAGCTAAAATCTAGGGTAATTTTTCCAAAGATTTTTGGATATACAAGAATCAAGTATTATAATCATCACTATTCTCATCACCATCATCAACACCATCCTTCTCCTCCTCTTCATCACCAGCACATTTATCCCCTTCCACAGAACATTACTGTCATCTCATGATTGGTGACCACACTCCATCCTACCTTAAAGAGCTCCAGCAGACCAGTGACAGCTGTCATCACATCAACCAAGTCTCTTTCTTCTTCTGAATGAGGAGTATGATGCGACTCTACTGCTGCTCCTCCTCCTCCTCCTACATGTGATCTCACATGCATGGTCTTCATCACAACCTGGAAACAGACAACAAGGAAGAAAACCCTTCATGAGAGGTCATCATAAATCACACCAGTTCTTAGATTCAACAAAAATAATAATCAAGGCATGGTAATGGGATACTTTATTTGAATATAAATTGGAATAAATCTGTTTGAGTTCTACTTCTGTTTCTTTCCCTCAACTTCAAAGTGATCAAAGTGTCAACTGAACAAATATCGAAATAAAGTTGCAATTTACATGTACAAGTAAGCAAAAGCTGTCTTGGATAAGCCAAGTACAACACTTTAAAAATCATGATTAACTGGGAATTTAGAAGATTAATAACAATTTTTGTCATATAACAGTGAAATTAGTTCATTTTAAATTAACTAATTACAGAATTAGAAGAAAATTCATCCTGGGATGGTTAATTTATAAGAACCATTTATAAACTAACATGTAGCATAAAATGACATGAACTGACCTTTTCTATGATGTCCAGTATGTCCAGACAGAAGGGACTTTGACAGACCTTGGCTGAGTCCATCAGCAGCTTGACCGCACATTTTCTGACCACTGGGTCTCGGTCATCACAGATGGACTTCAGCTGGGGCAGAGCTACCATTTTAATCAGGTCATCCTGGAGAGGTAGAGGAAAAACAAAGGGACAGGAATATTACAAGATAATCAGGCAGAGTTTGAAATAGCTGACATAATCTCATACAAGCTATAATGAGTTACGTCACCATTATTTGAATGATTTTGTCTAGCCTCTAATGTTACAATACATATAATATAGGATTCTTTTAGTGGAAGGATAAACATCTGACTTCTTGTATGTATTGATTTATGAGCAAAAATGTTGTCTGATATAGGAGATAAGAAATATAAAGCACTGAAATCTTGGAATTGGGAGCATGTTACATATTTTCTCATGAAATTACAAGTGATACCAAGTTCTGTTCACATTTTTTCAGTTAAGGTATATTCCAATATTAAAGACAGCAGCTAAAATGAAGAAAAAAAGAAAAAAAAAAATTATATTTATATAAAGGGAGTGGGACCTGCATCAGTTTAGCCCTTAATTTTTTTTGGGGTGGACAGGTTTGAATATACTATATCACGCGAAAAAACAAAAAGACAACAATACGTCACCTCATAAAGACTCCCACTTGAGTGAAGTGTTGAGGATAAGACATTGAGGGCAGCCTCCCTGATGACGGTACGACTCTCAGATCGGAAGTAGCGATCTAGAAGCTTCTGAAGGTTTGGGATCCAGTTCTCTTTGGTTGGATGGATGGCTTGGGCTCTGTATCTTATAAGGCATAGAACTGAACTATCCTGCACACAGAGAGGAAGGTGGATACAACGGTAGGAGTAACGTTACAAGTCACAAGTAGAAGAAATATTAGATGCTGCAGACTGATTAGATCAAAGGTGATTTGATTTGATATTTGCTCCAGGATTTGTTTTTGTCAAAGATATTAAGGGTGAGCTTTGGTTTGCTATTGGGTTCAGGTCAAGGTTTAGTATTTTCATTACACTTAGGGCATTAGTAATACGGTTAACAACTAAATTGTTCATATCCCTCGTTAATTTGATATATTTCATGTTTTTCATAACTCAAGAATGAAAGGTAGAAAGAAGGTGTTATACATTCTTTGCCAAAAAGGAAAGGAAAAGAAAAGAAGAAGTTCTCTCATACTCATACATGTACCTGTCGCACACGTCCTACAAAATACTTTTAAAATTAAATGTTAAACTTCTCTTGTAATGTCAGTAGGTAATGTATCCCTTCATGTAGTTTACACACATATTTGAAGAAAAAAAAGGAAGTAATTTACATGTAGAAGAGAAGGAAGTAGTACCACTTACAGGCCTCAGACTAGCAAACTCTTCTACAATAGCAAAGAGCTGTTGCTGCGATCCATTGAAACTGTTCTTCTCATAAAGCCTCTCTATCATTGTAAGGAGATCATGGAGCTGGGTAGGAAGGTATTCATGACTCACTGCATACTCCTGCTCAAAAGAAGAAAAATGAAATCCAGAAGTCAGAATTAATCTTATTTGGATTCGCTCAAAAGCAAGACCCTTTTTTTACACAAGCATTGTGATTGCTAGTTTTGAAAATTAAATTCTAAGGCTTGTAAAAAAAATATTTTTTTTTTTACTGAACCCTTAATGGAGTCTAACGGGGCATTGCAAGAAAGTTGCAATCAATTGCGAATCCCCAAAATCAAGCGTTAGACTTTCAATTAATTGCAAATTTGCAATCGATCGCAACTCAACTTTCTTGCAACGCCCCATTAGTAAGAGAGAGAGAGAGAGAGAGAGGAGGGGGGGGGGGGGGAGAGGGGGAGAATAAAAGCTAGATCTAGTTAACTTAATTTAATTGTTAAAACTTAATTCTTAACAAAATCCTAGAAAATTTAGGAGACTAGTGGGGCGTTGGAAGAAAATTGAGTTGCAATCGATTGCAAATATCAGTTGCAATGCCCTATGTGTCATCTTGAACAACGGGGTAACATAAACCTTGATCTTACTTCTCTTCTTAAATTGATTCTAGACTGCGATTAACCTTGCTTTGAATTTTTAGTACAATAAAATAGGCTTATAAGATGAACGATAAACTTATCAATAGTTTATATGTTGTTTAGGTTTATATTCACACAGGGGTAAATGTTGCACCTGTATTTAAAACACTTCTTGATCAAGACATACACATTATGAACTATACCATATTTTTGTAATTTTGCATAACAAACATATTGTTCTCCCAGCATTAGATGATTCATGCTCAATCTGAAAAACATTCTGATGTATCATCATTAAATGGCAGATTGAGTGTGCAATCCCTAATATATTATAAAAGTATTATTGAGCTTTCATTGAAGACACTTTATAATAAAATTCAATGAGCTAAACAGGTAAAATGTGTATGATATATCAAGCTGTAGTAGAGCTGTATTTATTAAGGAACATGAAAGATCGAGCAATGAGAGAATATGACAGACATCTTACCTCAATATTTCTGAAGAGTTTTTCTATAATTCCTAAGATGATATCCCAGGTGACTGCTTGAATGTCCTGTCCATTCTTCTTGACCAGTCTCTGTAAGGACAGGGTCACCTCATATGCCACCAGCACATGCTTGCAGGTCAGGGCCTGAAGTGGTGGGGTAGAGAGAGAGAGAGAGAGAGAGAGAAAGAGAAAGAGAGAGAAAGAGAAAATATATAAAATATTCTTACATTGTTGATGGAAAAAGGGAGAAAATGATATGTACACAATGAGAAAGACATAGGAAAGTGGATAAAAAGGCATGACTGTACATGTATTGCAAAGTTAGATAAAGAATTACAGAGTTAAATACAAATCTATACCTTGAAAAATGGAGGCAAACACATATTTTGTTCATCACTCCATACAATAAATTACAGTTCTCATCTTTGAACAAGACATACAAAATTGTTTGTCAGTGTATTAAATGAGGTTTTCTTTTCTCTGCTGTGATATATATCCCTGAATCTCTTACCCTCTCAAATGATGGCAGGACAGACGTGAAGTTGATATGACGTAATGATTGTACCTTCATGGATCCCCATCGTGCCATACCAACAAAAAACACTGCCCCACGTAGCAGCACCACATCACTGATGTTGTGGCTGTCCAAAATAAAGAGAGATAAGACATGAAGATTGATATTATTCTCAAATTTTATTCAGTTACGTGTCATACAGACTAATCAAACTATTGATATCCTGGTCATATGACCACAAAAAAAAAACCCAGTGAGGTAGAAAAAGTAATCTACCTTGGCTTGAGATGTTAGCTACATCACTAATAACTTAGTGGTAATTGACATTTAGCTGATCTTTAGTTGTCAATAGAAACAGTTAAATCTAATGTACATGAATCAATCACTTGGATAACTTCACTGGAGCTTGGTTTTCAAGCAGTGCAAACATGCAAAGCCCATACCTACATCACATACTTTTTGTGTTTTACATGCCAGAACACAGGAACAAGAATACAAAATAACTTACTAAAATGAGTCTATGATATCATAATGCATTGATTTCTCCTTGTGTCATGCAAACTGATTAATTAAATTTATATGAAGACCGCATACATACATGTATTGCAGGAATACATACAGAGAGTACCATTCCTTACCTATCCTCCATGATACAGCACATGGTATAGATTGCACTGTGTCCAAGATGGGTGCCTAGAAGATTACGCATTAACTGAAAGGGAATCAAATAAAGACGTGTTATCAATCTTATGAATCTTAAACAGTATCCCATATATACTTTTCAGGTCTCATGCTCATGTGAAATTCTTACTCTGGGTCAAGTAAAGAATAAAAGAACACTTTATCAAACAAATCAACGAACATATTTGGTTAATATCCATCATATTCTTTCATTAAACTTACATACAAGGTAAAATCCATTTAAATCTTTCTTTTAATCATTGTTTTTTAAATAAAATAAAATAATTATACTGGTACAAAATTCCAGACTTCTGATTGTGTGTAATCTCGTCAAACTGGGTTTTAAAACCCCACTGCCCTACTTGTAGCTACTTGCTCCCTCTATACCGTATAGAAAACAATGCCCAGGTGGTGCCTGTTGGTCCCCCATGATCCTCTTTTTCTTATGTTAATTGAGAGCTGAGTTGATGAGATAACCACCTGTCAGTGACCACGCTGGGTGGTCTAATCCCTCCTGGCCAAACTAGTACAGACAGGTTAAGGAAATCTTGGTTATAGCAGAAATCCTACCTTCCAGCTTGACTGGCAGAACCTCTTGACACTGACTGTCCTACAGAGGGCGGTAATGAAGTGATATAGAGACTCGCTAGGTAGGCAGCTATAGCAGATAACAGCATCTAAGACATGGATGGCTTGTTCTATATCCCTCTCTTTCTCTGTTCTACTGCAGATGGAGCAAGTATGCCTGAAGGAAAAGAGGGAAAGAATGTTGGAATGCTCAGAGAATTCCTTGCTTACTGTTACAGGGATGTCAGTTGGAATTGATCAGAGGGCCTGGAAATCACCTAGAATGAGCTATTTTGTACACAAAAAGGTCTAAACTATGGTCTAAAAATAACTTGCCAGGGCCTAAAAAATGGCATCCCTGCTATTAGAGCCTTGTGTGATTATATTAGTGATCAAGGCTCTCTATCTACTTCTCATCATCATCATCATCATCATCATTTATATTTATTAAAGTCAGCATTTTCTCTTTTATGAGGGGTTAATGACTTTCATGCCCTGATGACACTCCCTCCCTCCACTTCTTGTCTTGAGCATCCTTCTCATGATTTAGACCAACCTTACTGCTTTCTTTTTTCACCATATCTTTCCATTAAATCTTTGGTGTTCCTTTCTCTCTCACACCATCTTTTTCCAGATCCCATGCTCTTTTTACATCATCTTCCCTTCTCTATGGTTATTTAATATACTACTCAGGTCCTTGAATGGATTCATGTATTTGACACACTTTCTCTGTTGAATGTTTGTTGCAAGCCCTGAAATATTATATGAAGCAAGACCTTGAACTTTGCATACATCAAGTCAGTAACCCCTCATAAGAAGGAAAATGCTGACTTCAATAAATGATGATTTTTATGTTCAACTGGTATACACTTTACTTTCTTAGTAAATATGGCACAACAATTGTTCATGTTCTTTTCCCTAAACAATACTAAATTATAACCTGCATGGGGGAACTTGGAACTGCAACATGTATAATTCTAAAATCTCTTTGGTTAACAAATAAATTGAAGTGGTAAGCACCTCAAAACGAACACTGGAAACTTACTGAACTAAGCCAGCTATGATGTGATCATCAAGGTAGCAGGAGTTATATTTGATGACATTTACTAAGACCTGAAGAAACCCAGCAGTTCTGCAGAAACAAAAGAGGTCATTAGATTCATCCATCAATCTTTGAACATTTTTGACAAGAGAAGAATTACATACTTACAAAGAATAAAGTAGCTTTATTGTAGCAGTATCTACGATCGCATTCCCAACATGATGTATTTTTGGAACGAAGATCATAGATATTCATTAAGAAATTGAATGACTGAGAAATATTGAAATAAGGAATTATTTTGTGTATTGTTCTATTTTCACATATGGCTCAACTATTGGTCTGGGCTTTGCAAACCTCCAAACCCCCAAAATGTAACTAAGGGCCTGGTGGTGAAGGATTAACAAGTTAATATGGACCTGAGCTCCAAACAAGGCAGATCTGTAGGAGTGGTTACTCCATAAGATTATAATGTTCTGGTTACAGAGTTCACTTAACACATCAGCAATGACTCTATGCAATTTACAGATACATTATTACTTATCGGATTCAGGCTTGTACAATGACTTTCTTATCCTACCAGGTACCCATTTAACACCTGGGTGAAGAGTGGTAAATGTGGATATATTAAGCAAATATTAATCGACTACGAGGGTAATGGTGCAAACTATCATCGCCGAGGTGATCTCGGGGCTACTATCTTCCCGAGCCGCAAGGCGAGGGAAGATGGTAGCCCCGAGATCACCGAGGCGATGATAGTTTGTATCCATTGCCCGAGTAAAGGAGGTTAATATTTGTTTTATATCCCACATCGGCAATAAGGTCTATTTAAAGTGAATTTTACATAATAATAAGAACTGATTCTGCAGACAGTTTAGCTTCAGCTAGATTTTACAAAGCGCAACATGCATACATGTAATACAGTCGATGCGCGCTTTTTTGACATTGACATTGACTTTGACATTTCGCGTAACCTACTTTGCTATGCGTATTCAATGGGCAAGGGTGGGCAAGTGGGGTAGCAGCAAAAAATTACTTTACAATAAGTACTATCTCGACCTGAGATCGTTAGATAGTACTTGTCTATACCTTTTTCGTGCTCTGTACAATCGCAATGCAAGCAACTATACATGAGGGATATAAAATGTCTTGTCAAAGGACAAAAAAGCCAGGCTTGGATTCCAACCCTCAACCCATTGATTGAGAGTCAAGTAAATAAACCACTATACCCTGCTACCACCTCTACGATGACTACACAGGAAATATATATACTTACATGTACTTTCCATAGCTGATGACATCTGGCATCCACAGCATAAGAAAAGGTCCCATTTCCTCCTCAAAATCCAACAGATTCTTGCCATTGTCACTTAGAGCTCGCAACATGTCCATTCTGCAAACGTGAGATATTATAGAATATGAAGAGGTGTAAAAGGACATGGACAGAAGATATTTGTCAATGTTTACATACTATCTGGTTACACCTAAATATACAAATACACAGGTTAAATATATCCCTCTAAAATCTGCTCTCAAAACTGTCAAATGTTAATCCTGTTTAATGAGGAAAAATTATTTACTTTGCTAGGTGAAGGAAAAGACCTTAGCCTTACCATCGAGTTGTAACACTTATAATGGAAATAAAAAGCACATTACCCCCATGTTTAAAGAGGCGAAAAAGCCCCTCGATCCCCCTGTACTTACCTCTGAGGAAGGTCTTCAAAGATGTTGTGTCCCTTGACCACTTGAAAGAAGTGATATCGCATTGGACCAAGGAATTCAGACTGGAAAAGAATAAAGAAAAATCAATGGATTAATCAGATAAGATTGGTTATGACCGTTGATTTAACATCTTCTTCTTCTTCTTCGACTGGTAAAGAATGAAGAAAAGTTCATGGATTAATTAATCAGATAAGATTAGTTATGATCATTGATTTAACTTCTTCTTCTTTCAATTCTTCTTTTTTATTTTGCTTGAAAAATATTTATCTGAAACTGGGTGGCTCATGAATGTTTCATTTAAAATTCCTAGGATTAGAATTGACTACCTTCCCCATGCGTATGACATTCATTATACTGCTGGAAAATGTTTCACACATTTTATTAAACTGTTAACTCTTATAAAGGGTGATGTGAGTTGGTCTAGCGATACTGTGAAGAGGTATAGTTGGCTCTCTGTCTTCACCTACACAAGACTCTAAAACACACTGTGGTTTAAAACCAAGTTACATCTTTTGGATGGTAACATTAGAGGTCATCCCAAGATTAATAATGATATTTGAATACGAGTCAAACACAACCCCCATTATACACGCCCTCTGTGCCACAGTTTCTTCCATGAATTGAGAATTTTAGGAAAATATTTTCTTTGCCAACCAGGCAACAGGACATGGAGGACTGAAAACCACTTAACAAGAATATCCTATTCTACAGAAATACTCTCATTATGTTATTCAACATGTGTACATATCTCAATCTTCATTTAAAAAGAAAAAATGTTAATCCTTTGAAAACGAAAATAAGGTTCAAGATCAAGTAAATATATAACAAATTTGTTTATAACAATGTTAGAGGATATAGACTAGATGTTTCTATGTAAAAAAGAAACATAAATATGTACTATGGCTTACCTGACCAATAATTATGCATTTGAGGAAGTGAAGAACAAGATGACGATGATCTGTGTTGACTTGAGAGTCTAACAGATCTAAAATCAATACCCATATTGCCTCTATTCCATTCTGTAGTGAAAAAAATGTAGTGAAAAAAATGTAGTGAAAAAAATACAGTAAAGGGGAAATTATAGTTGTCAATAGATAAACTACCAAACCATATATATATATGTAGTACGTCTGTTTCCTTACTTGTTAATTTGTTCTCCCCCGCCCAAAAACAAAAACCAAACAAACTTATAATAAAGAGTCAAGTCTTTTGCAATGTTCTGGGAGAAAGAATTTCACTCATGAAAGCTGAATCCACTACATACCGGTAAACGAACCAATGTATCATAATGATAAAATGAGAATTTCAATTAACAACGAGTTATATTTTATGAGACGGATACATGTTTATTACTGGTTCCTTTCAACTCTAAATAAGGCCAAAAAAAAAAAATTGTTTGGTTGTCCTCGATTGCTTTTCTGGAGTAGGGGCGGGCGGGCGGATTTTTTAAATTTTTTTATTTTTTTTTATAATTTTTTTTATTCATTTTTTGTGTGTCTTTTTTTTTTAAATATTTTTTTTTCCATCAAAAAAAAAATCATTGGGATTGTCAAGCATTTAAACAAACAAAGTCTATAAAAAACCTTTAATATGGTAAAAGACTAGTTTAATGTACGATGAATATCAAGACCAACACAAAAAGTATTTTGGGCTTTGAAATACAGCACCTTTTAAATCTCCATTGTACTACCGGTACTTATATCTACTTGCGCCCTCTATGTAGCAAACAATGCCTAATCGGTGAACATTGGTCCCCCATGATCCTCTTTATCTTATATTAACTGAGAGCTGATTTGATGAAATAACCACCTGTCCAGTGACCTTGCAGGGTGGTCTAATCCCTCCTGTAAACTAGTACAGATGGGCTTTAAAATGAGTTTAAGAATGCTCAGAACCTGATTTGAATGAACGGCATTTTGACATAGAAAAATAAAATTGGCAAGTTTAATAAATACCTAATTGCGTACTGAAAAGACCAAATTGGCAACGGGACGCATTTTGATCCTTGCAAATGCATAAAATGGTATGTTTGGCAATTAAGATTGCTCCCCCCCCCCCCCCCCAAAAAAAAAAAAAAAAAAAATACGAGCGGCCCGAAAATGACGAGCGGGCGGTCGAGGACAACCAAATGATTTTTTTTTTTTGGCCTAATGAAAATACAAAGTCGGGAAAGAATGATCTCCTTTAAGAAACAGATGCGGGAAGATAATATCACTTTCTTTTTTTCATTCATTTTCTACTGCTAGCGAAATACATCAACAACAACAACAACAAAACAAAGAAAATAATCTTATACAGGTACAGTATAGAGTACCGAAGTGTGACGTCATATTAGCCAAGTTTTCAAGGTTGCTGGTTCCAAACAATTTTGTGCTAAACAATGAAATGATGATCGCACCAGCCCCAAACATTAAATTTGCCCTGCTCCAGCCCGATGCTTGAATGATGTTGCGGTGAACCTCATGCGTAGACTCTGTTGTTTGGAACCAGTAATCTGAACGATGAGCAAATATGAGGTTATCACTTTGGTACTTTATACTAAATTAGTGCTTTGCAAGCAATCACTAGGTACAGTCAAAGTCAAACCTGCTTTAGTGATCACCTGTCTACAAAGACCAAATTTTTTGTTTCCCTTGAAAATGGTTTCTCATTGAAACATGTAGTAAAGGAACCTGTCTACAAAGACCACTTTTTGTGTTTCCCTTGGGTGGTAGCTATAGACAGGTTTGACTGTAATGCATTACTGTGCATTGATTACTCACGTCTTCTAGCTTCTTTTCACCAACGAGGGCGCTCAAGTGATTGATGGCTTTCATCCGAACATTCAATGGACTCTCTCGACTCAAATCCTGGAAGAAAAAAAAAAACAGTAGGAAAAATAGCCAATTCATTGAAAATAGGTGACCTACTTGATGATTAAATGGGAATACAATCTTTATTTGTATAACATGTTTGTATGTTTTAATGTTTTTATGGAGAATGAAATAAATGAAATAAATGAAACAATGAAGGACCATGAATTATCTTTGCACATGCATACATATGAACTTGTTTGTAAGTTAATGAAAACTGATTCTGAAGAAAAAAAAACATTATCATATCAACTTATCTTACTTTCCAAAACTCCAACCACGACTCTGTATATCAATGGCGCATACTAGCTCTCTTTTGAGAGAATGGAAGCACACATCTTTGAGGGAGTGCGATAAAGCTGTAAAATGGCTTTTGTTACACTTGAATAATGATTGCATCAAGAACAGTAAGCCATCTTTTACCTTCTTGATTGTAGGGGTAATGAAGAACTCCCCTTTCTTAAATTGACCATCACCAGGGTTGCTTCCTCTAGGTCCTCGCATGCCAAAGAAGCCCTGCATCCGCTGCCGGAATGTCTCCTTGGGAGCTCGAGACATGGTGGCAGCAGTCCCAAGCACTATTGTTGGTAGAATATAATATTGCATTCAGAGTATGTTTTAACAGAGCAAAGTCTTACTTTTCTGTCAGTGTCACAATTCATTCATTTTCTTTATCTCCCCTCTCCCTTCCACCCTTTCTGACCTTTCACCGCCACTTCATTTCCTTGGCACTTGTTCAGAACTGTGACCATACTTTGGATCCGTAATGATCATCATCAATTTATGTGAATTTAATACTTGCATGATTTTAATGAGGATCTGAGATTACGGTCGCTGACTTCACGCAGGTGCGTCGCCCACCCAAAACACACTGTCGGTATGCATTTGTCTTGTGCAGCAATTTGCTGTGAAACCTGTGAGAAAGTGTATACCAATGTCTTTGTTTTTAGGAAAAATACTCCAAAAAAGATAAGAAAATTGACACAAAACAGGCAAGAAAGATAACGACTTTTAAATCATGACCATTATTTGAACAATTGTTGAAGATTTTGTTAATTTTTGGTACTATGTTATAGTAGGGTGTCTCAGTTAGTGACAATTGATGACACCTAACTAAATAGCAGTAGAGGTCTAAAATACAATCTTTTCAACTTACCGATGACGATGTGAGAACTTTTTTGTTGAAAATTCAAATCGTGAGTCGATCTCTGACTCTGTCAAACTTGCCCATCACACGGCATCAGCCACTTCGTATTCAATGTGTGCATTAGTGTGCAATGTGTGCATTGCGTGCAATTGATGGCTCTCGCGACGTATACAGCGCGCGCTAGAGGTCAATACGCATTCGCATTGACTCTATGCTGTGCTGGAATAAAATTGACATGTGTTGTGTTTTAATCCGAGTCGCGCAGTCGATATACATAGGCACTCTAGCCATACACAATAATATACGTCTGGGACCGTACCCATTAATGAAACTGTAATCATGCACTCAATCGAGTAATACCCATCTCTTGGGCCTTCACATCAATCAAAACAAATATACAGACGTGTTAAAACTTCATAAAATTGAAAAGTACATTCAATAATACCTTGCTAGTAATCTCATGAATACCTGCAAAATCTTCCGAACTTCAGCGTGTCAGCTGACTTTTTGCTAGTCTTCATCTCAGCGCCCACCGAATGGAACTTCTACTAAATGTCTTTTGCAAACAGTAGATCGAGTGGGGATAACTGCGGCGACTCTTTTGTTTTGTTCTATTTATTTTATCGTTTCTTTGAATCATGATGGACCTGCAGTGGCGGAACCTGGGCCCCCTCCCCTGGCAAAAACAGATAAAACACGTGAATTAGAAGACGGGCCTCATATAAAAAAAAAAGAAAAAAGTGCTCACTAGCAGGCGCGGATCCAGGATTTCTTAGGGGAGGGGGCTCAACTTTTTTTTTTTTTGGCTCCGGAAAATTTGAAAATCGCGTCGGCCGAAAAGTCGCTCAGTGGGGGGGGGGGGGGGGGGGGGGTAGTGAGCACATTTTTTGGGGTCCTCGAAAATTTAAAAATTTGCACCCACCTCCCTTGAGCGCCGGGGGGGGGGGGGAACCCAACCCCCCCCCCAAAAGGTAAAAATCACGTGATTTTACATAATTTTTTTTTCAAGGGGGGGGGGGCGGCCCCCCGCCCCCCTTCCTGGATCCGCCACTGCTCACTACCACCATAGCGCGGGCCCTGATTGTTGACTATTGGTGACAATAGTCAAATTACTGACTAATCGCCAATAAGCCAAAACACAACAACCTGTAATACATCATATATATTACAAAACTCGGGAAAAGGGCTTTTCTGAACTTTACTCTTTGATTCCTTGTTGATTGATTGATTGATTTTTATTCGACAAGCTTCCAACATACAACAATATACAATAATAACAGATCAAAAATAAGTCAGCTTGAACAGGATAACCCACGAAAGCTCGAGAGCTTATTTCCAGTGGGGTCCCTTACAGACATGTATAAAATTAATAAGTTAAAATAGTAATATTTACAGACAGATAAGAAAATTAAAAGAACTACTTATTAAAGATAATAATAATAATAACAACATTAAACTGATGATAGAAATGATATTAAGTACAAGAAGAAAAAGAAGAAGGAGAAGAAGAAAAAGAGGAGAAGGAAGAAGAGGAAAATAATGATGAATTTGTAGAATTTCTATAACGTATACGAAAACATAAGTATATACAACATGAAAAGGTATGAACCGACAGAAGAATAAAAATTTCAATCATATAACATGTCATTCAGTTCTCTTCTCTGACTGTCAAGTATTAGGTATTCCTTTAATTTCCTCTTAAAATGATCATAGTTTCCTATTTCTTTTACACCATTGGGAAGGGAATTCCAATGTTTTATGGCATTGTAATAAAACGAATTTCCAATACTACCTACTCTTTCTGGTAAGTTAAAGTTGAATCGTCTATTTCTTGTATTATAAGAAATAGAGCCGCTCAGAATTTAGAAACAACTTAAACAATAACTTTCCTTTTCACTGCGCCTCATTTCTGCTTCTTTCTCCAATGCTTTTCTCTTTTTTCTCCATATCCTCTCTATATTTTTACGGCGCCTATAAAAGATGAGCGGCCCTTTCAATCCACTGCAGCTTGATCCTCAGATTTGAGGATTGTGAAAAACAAACATGGTTTTAAAAATCTTGTTTTCATTTTAGATTCTAAGTATGATATTATAAGTCCATACGTTAAACAAATTTGGAACATTACATCAATAAAATAATGACATATGAAATAAAGCCGTATTCTTGAATAGAGTTAGTTAGTACGAAGGGGAATGAGAGAGAAAGAGAGAGAGAGAGAGAGAGAGAGAGAAGTGGGTTATCTCGGCTACAGGACATGGGTGAAGAAAAAAATCAGCCGCCCTGTTGATAGATTAATCATTAACGGAAATCTATACTAACTAAAATCTTTCTCGTTATCGTGAATTTTCGATAGTTTTGAAATAAACAATTCCATCTCCAAACATCTGACAAAGAGAAATTTCAAAAAATAAGTATACAACACATTTTGAGCGGGCCCATCCCTGTATCCAAATCTGAATTGTCTTAATGCAGAGCTGTGAAAATCTTCAATTTTAGGAGTCGTTTGAGGGTTACCTTTGTTGTGCAGTTCAATGCACTCCAAATTTTAGGCCGGAAATCCATTCTATAGTAGAATTACTGCTTTGAGAGTTAGTTCCTCCATTAATGAGGGTGAATGTTTCTACTCCGAAACACAGATAACTATCCCTAACAAATTATGATTCCTAATAGTAGGGTGGATTTCTCACTCATGCATTGAGAGGATATTACTACTCGCGGATGCTCAATTGGAGAGGATTTTGAACCCCTGTTACATCAAGACCTCCTTTTTAGGCACGGGAATGCTTCAGTCACCATGGCGAAAAAAACTTTTTTGCACGCGTCACGAAATAAAAACACTGATTTTTGTTATTCCCACGAGCCTTCTTCAGTTTTTCCTCGGAGTCAACTGGTCCTTTGTATTCTCGTGCAATTCGGATAGAAATCGCAAGTGGGTGTGAACGATGTCCTAGGAATAAAGTTCAAGAAGGAAGATTTATTTCACATTTTAACGATTTATTACCGGATTCTCGGAATATTCAATTGAAGGAAATGTTGGAGGTTTGAAATCAGACAAGATGATAATTCGCAGCTGCATATCTTTTCTTATCTGTTTAGTGGTCTCATCCACCGGGGTGAATGCACAATCAGGTATGTACTTTTCTTTACAAAACAAATAAAGGCATGTGTTAGATATAGAGAGTTTACCGTTTACCGTATTTCAATTTTCATCGATTTTCATTATTATACTTCATATAATTATTATTCAGAATTATAGGTATCATAAAAACGAATGTTCCTTTTTGTAAGATGGATGTCTAGAGCATGAAATAAGCTAATTCGTTTGTTTATATAATGTTACTTCATTCTTATGTTCATAAATGTTGTCTGCTTATGTTTGTTTTGAATGTGCTCATTAAAACAATAAAGTCAAGAAATAATCTTTGTTTTTCTGGAAACGGAATCAACTATAATTTCATCAACACCTCTGCAAAAGGCCTATGAAAAGAAATCTTAAGAATTACGGTAATACGATAGGGTAATTCAGGGAAATACAAGAGTTTCGAATTGGTAAACATTATCACATACTAGCTTGCGAAGTTGATTGTGCGCTATTCATCAAAGGTTTTTTAATTGCAAAAAGAAATTTGACATCCTAATCAGAGAGTTATACTTGTAGTATTTTAACATTACTACATACAAACAACGTAACGTACATGAGCGTTAAACAACCAGCCGTCGTTATTATCACACTATCATCATCATCATAACCACAATCATCATCACAATCATCATCACCATCATCATCATCATCATCAGAATCAGAATCATCATCACAAAATTATCGTTATCATTATCATTATCGTTATAATCATCATCATCATCATCATCATCACGATCATCATCATCATCACAATCACCATCATCATCGCAATCATCACTATCATCATAATAATCACAATCATCATCATCAAAATCATAATCATCATCATCATCATCATAATCATCATCATCATAATCATAATCATCATCATTATCATCATCATCATCACAACATTATCATTTTCATTATCGTTATTATTATCATCATAATTATCTTTATCATAATCAATATCGGTATCAATATCAATATCCATATCAATAATTATCAATATTATCATTATCATCGTCACCATTATCCTCATCATAGTCATTATCGTTATCATGTAATTTTCAAATATTGATCATTGTTGTAGCTCCTCAGGATGTCTACTTCCAGTTTCACTCCCTGAACTATTTGACTGTGTCATGGACTGCACCACTGAACCCCAATGGTGTCACCGGCTATCTCTTCGTGTATACTACGGTCTCGGGTACCCAAAAGCAGGAGAGCATCAATGACCCTGCCCTAACGACATTCACCATCCAAGATAACGATCTAGCGGGTAATCCGCCCACCAATGTGCTCTTAGCACCGATGATGAACGGCAATGTTGATGGTGCCAACATCGTGCAGGCCATGCCTCCACCACCTGAAGGTAAATGGGAGAGAGAAAGGCTGTGTAAAATGCATTTACAATGTTTTATTATGTTAAACAATTAGAGAGAATGAAAATGGGATTAATAGAGATATGTATATAGATAGATAGATAGAAATAGAGAGAGGGAGGGAGGAAGAGAGTGAGAGAAGAAGAAGAAGAAAGAGGGGAAGAGATGACGATCATGATGATATATAACGCTTACAATGACATTTTTAAAATTAATAGGAGGAAGCCCACGGTGAATCAATAAAGTCATCAATATCATTTCGCATAGTTGAATGCAGATGTCACATGAATAGACAATATCAATTTTAATATCTATAATTTTAACTGAAATGTCTTAACGTCGTCACACGAAGTCATATTATTGAGACTATCGTAGAACTCTAAGATTCCGAATGTAAAACTTGATCTTAATTAAAGACACGTACTTATGAGCGCAAAATGTAAAACTGGCCTATGGGATCCTTATACCAAATACTACAATTACACAAGTACTACCTATATTGACTGTCATTTTATTTTTGTATTCTTTATTTGTCTCAAAATATTCACTTAAATTTAATTGTACGAGTCATCGGCCGTGTTTTGTCAACTCATGTTTAGTTTGGGTATATTCCTCATTCTATATAATATAATAGATGGGAAAATAACGCCTATTTGTGGTTTCAAAAGCAGAACGATAGACAGCTAGGTTACGCCTGTATTGAACCCAAGAATGAGGACACGTTATCTATCACTATAGGAGTCAAATCACACCTTTATCTTTTATTGCACAAACTTCACCAAGGCTACAAAAACGTCCTCATTGAACTCGAACAAAGGCGTAGCGACGAATTCGTCAAGGTATCAAAAAGTCGAGATGTCTCCCATTGTCACTGGGTTATGGCAATAGCCAGGAGAGAAGGGTCTTCGATTTCGATTGTGTCTTGGTGTTGGAGGAACGCTTTGAGATAATATTTGATAAAATAGAACCAAGAATAGAAACTGTCCAACCAAAAGATTTTTTTCTTCATAGGTCAATTACTTAACGGTGTGTTAGAGATATTTCGAGTAGTGTCTAGTATATTCCTTGCTTTATCGAGTCTATCCTTGCCCCATGTGACCCATTATCCACGCAGCACATGGCCTAAATGTAAATTGTTTATTTTGTTCACAAAATTTATTAGGCTATATCAAACCTCTAAGTTGATTTAATAAATGCCCCAAAAGACCGAAAGTTCCAAAGGACCAATTATGAGACCTATCAAATAGAAATTCTATACAAAATCTCGTCTGCCGTCGGTCTCGTGGGCTGTCCCCTTCATGTTAAGAACATAATGATTAGAACAGACCAGAAACATTGCCATCAGGTAAACTTCAGATTTTTGACGACTGATAGGAAATTCCCTAAGATCTCCTTGAATCGTATATATATTTATATTTTATTGACCCTTTCCGTACATAAGTACCCCTTCCAATCATCTATCTGGACTATATATTTCGTCTGTTTCTTCTACAAGTAAGGATCCCATGAAGATGTAATTTATTTATTGTGACATAATTTTACGATTATTTAACCACATGGTTACCTTTCGTGGAAGGGTAATAGGTTACAGAATAGGGAAACCAGTAGGTTCAAGATCGTAGCACTTGGAAAGATGTTTATTACAGAAATTGATAGGGGTCAATAACGAGTCATGTGACAGATGTTTATTACAGAAATTGATAGGGGTCAATAACGAGTCATGTGACAGATCACTATGGATGATGATTACTCTTCATCCATGTTCGTCCTTTACAGTGCTTCCACCTGCTCCATCAGATGCAACCGTTCAGAGAACATCAGCCACCAGCTACCAACTTAAATGGACAAATAGTCCAGGGAATGTCGATGGATACGTGATTTCCTACGCAGCGACCACAGGGGGTGTCCCTACCAGTATAGACTTGCCTCCTGGTAGGATCTTAGAACAGATCCTGAATTTCCCTGAGAACACAGACTTCACGTTTATTCTGTACAGCCAGAGAAACGGGCTTAGAACACAGGCAATCTTGACGGCACTGCCTCCTGTAACACAGGGTAATTATAAACTTAAGGAAGTCACTTTGTATTAAGGTATACCCCTTTTGAATCATCGATGTAATAAGAAGCCTTCTGTACGATAACATATATAGGTCGATTCAGGTTGGCGGTCTTTGCAGATCTGTATATTACGAAACGCCTCTGATTAGCCATGGCAATTGTTATCAAGCGATGACTTTGTACCCAATGACAATTTCATGGAAAGAATGGTGATGGTATATATCTAAGCTATTGGCCTAATGATTGCAATGTTTTCAATGTTAAATTATTGTTCCAGAAGGAAGCTTTTTGGATGTGATCTGATATTCTTCCGCTTGCATCATAATATAAGCGTCCATGATTGTCAACGGATTTTAATGTAAACTTCTGGAAAATAAGGCTATCCTACCACTCCTCGATCTACTCCTAACCTATACCATAGTTCACTCATTGTTGAATTAACGAATTGGGTTCAATTATGTAACTTCAGTAATACACTTGGCTAGATCTTGAGGTACATTCGTATCGAACTTAGCAATTCATTTTTGATACGCACATTTCCACTCTAAGGTCTTGTATGAGGGGTTAATTACGTTTTCAAACCAATAGTGAGAATTTGTTTTTACATGTAACATTAATAGACTACATCTGAATACATGTATATAATTAAGTCTGAATTTCTTTTTAGTTGTAGAGCCAAAACCACCAGAAAACTTCTTCTTGTACCAGATCAGTGCCTCATCCGTCTTGCTCCGATGGGATCCTCCGTCTCCACCGGATAATTTCTTTGAGAACTACGTTGCCACATACCTTGATTCCGGTACTGGAGAAGGGCAGGATACAGTGCTAGATTCAACTGTTACCAGTTATGTAATACCTGATCTTCAAGGAGGAATTTTGTATGATTTCAGGGTCGTTACTCAAGTCGGTACCCAAAGAAGTGAAATCCTTGCGTTCACTGCGTTACCATTAGGTAAGTATAAGCCATCATCTTCAACCACACCATATTCTTACTCTTACATTAACTCTAAGAGCCCTTGATATCTATATCTAATGATCTGATGATACAAACCAAGTCACTTATGAAACTGATTTTGGTGTAGATTTTCCTCTCTTTGGACAGAGCAGCCGGTTACACGGTAAACTATATAGTAAGGCAGAAATCAAAGAAAAACAGACAAAGGAAATGGTGTAACGTATTTTTACGATATATCACTTATTTTAAATCAACCATTATTCATGCAGACAATTCTGCTGAGTTTCAGCTGAACGTAGGAGCAGTAACATATGAGAAGCTGCAATTGTCCTGGCAGTACTCCGTCGTCAACGTCGAGTTCGTTGTTCATCTTTTCAAAGATGACGGCACACAGGAGATCAACCAACCAGTGCAGAGTGCATTGAGTACTGTAATCCAAGGCTTGATGCCTGATTCTACATATATCATTGTTATCGAGGGCATGCCTTCAACCGGAGGACAATCAACTGTTCTTGGATCGGATCTGGCAAAAACAAGTGAGAAATATATCCGCTTTCCTTTTATCGATTCGCTACATCTGACATAAGCACAAAATGTTCCTCAACATTATCGCTCAAAAAAGGAAATTACTGAGCAACTCCAATCGAGTACATTGTTACTTAATTTGGATCCTTCTTTAATTAGTTATATGCTTTTATCAGTACCTATGCAAAGCTAGTTTTTATAACACTGACAAAACATTCCTTCACTTCTGCTACATGATAATTGTAATCAAGAAAAACACTAATAAATGATTCATGAGCAAGGTCAGGAATACTCCCATGATAAATAATAATAATAACTTTTTCGTATAAAGCGCTTTTCCAGTTAAAACGTGGCCGACCAAAGCACTAACAGGAGTATTACCATGATCACTGTATTATATTACAATTCTTCACTTGGCAGTGCACACTCTCCTTCACCTGAGAGAGCATTCTCCAAATGTTAATGCCAATCAAACTGTCAACAAAAATTGTGTTAATCTAGTGTAATAAAATAAAGTCGTTAGAGAAGCGAATTATTTATAATCACAGAACCTCATGTTTAAGTATTTTTTTGCGACAGATACCCAACCAAATTCAAATGTTGCTGTGGGCAGCGAGACTTCAACATCCGTTACTTTATCATGGGCAGCAACTCCATTGGCGACCGACTTCAGGATATCTTACATCAGCCAGGATAATGCAGGAACAGGGGTCCTGAACTCACCCGCTCCCGCATTAGTAGTGTCTGGTCTACAACCACAGACGAGTTATATCTTCTCTGTGATAGCAACTATAGGCAATGTAGAACAGAACGTAGGGTCGGCTGTTGGTATGACAACTACAGGTAAAGTCACATAATTTATGATCAATGACCTGTTTCTGATGTATGTTGCGTTGCAATGCAGTACAAAGTACAACGAGTCAAATTACTCTCTGTTGTTCAAGGTGATGGATGCATTGAAATAAACTGGATACAATTGATTAGGAATCTTTGAAACTGTCCAGTACCATTCATATTACACATCCCTTTTATCCTTCCAGGGAACTTCATTAATGCAGGAAGTACAGCAGGGGGCGCTGAATCATTTGTTCTAAGTTTATATCTCATGCCTTCATGATATTGTATTTTTTGAATGTCGAATAAATAGTAATGATAATAATACAAAATAATAGTAGTAATAATAACTAAATAATAATAATAATGATAATAATGATAACAATAATAATAATAAAAATGTTAAGGATAATAATACACCTTGTCCCATTTCCCGCACCACTGAGTGATAATCAATGGATATATCTTGTGACACTCCGTTGATATAAACATCTCATGGGTAAATACATTCCTTAGTCAGACATTCATAGCTTGCCAATTTGAAACTATATTGGCATCTGAATTTTGCACTGCAGGTATGGATGGTGCTGATCCGAAACCACCAGAAAACTTCTTCTTGTACCAGATCAGTGCCTCATCCGTTTTGCTCCGATGGGATCCTCCGTCTCCACCAGATAATTTCTTTGTGAACTACGTTGCCACATACCTTGATTCCGTTACTGGAGAAGGGCAGGATACGGTGCTAGATTCAACTGTTACCAGTTATGTAATACCTGATCTCCAAGGAGGAATTTTATATGACTTCAGGGTCGTTACTCAAGTCGGTACCCTAAGAAGTGAAAACCTCCCGTTCACCGCGTTACCATTAGGTAAGTAAGCCATCGTCTTCAAACACACCATATCTTTCCTTTGACATTAACGAAAGGAAGAATTCTCTTTCTTAATCTCACACTTATAGCCCTAGATATCTAATGATTTGATGATAGAAACCAAGTTCCCTTATGAAAGAGATTTTGTTGTAGATTTTACTCTCTTTGGTCAGAACAGCCAACAAGAACATGACAAATATCATAGAAATCTAGAAAAAACAGACAAAGGAAATGTAAAGAATTTTCACGATATATCATTTATTTTAAATAATTATCGTCCATGCAGACAATTCTGCTGAGTTTCAGCTGAACGTAGGAGCAGTAACATATGAGAAGCTGCAATTGTCCTGGCAGTACTCCGTCGTCAACGTCGAGTTCGTTGTTCATCTTTTCAAAGATGACGGTACACAGGAGATCAACCAACCAGTGCAGAGTTCATTAAGTACTGTAATCCAAGGCTTGATGCCTGCTTCGACCTACATCTTTCTTATTGAGGGCATGCCTTCCAATGGAGGACAATCAATTGTTCTTGGATCGGATCTAGCAAGAACAAGTGAGAAATATATCCGTTTTTCTTTTAACATTTTCTAAACAATTGTTCACCTTTCATACCATAGAAACATTGAAATAATTATGCATTTTGTATACAAATATGCCGATTTTGCCGAGTATATTTATATTTTCGCGTTGGGGCTGGCGCCTTTAGCGCAAATATCAACTTCCCCGTTTCCGTGCACATGTGAAGCGAGGGAGCAAAAGTGTTGAAACTTTTTTGTAGTGAATTTTGTAGCCCCTCTAGCACCCCCACTTCGTCCGCCTATACCGTCATGTAGTCCATAATGTTTTGTCAGTACATATTATCTCTTTAAAGTATTCATATTATAGATAACAATATCTTTCATGAAATAATATTATCTTATTTGATTCGGTTAATGACTAGCCTTCTTTTGAAAAAGACAGGAACAAGGTGAAATAAAACATCGACTATTTTTCATTGAATACATTTTCAGACATTTTCGGATTCATTCCCCCTTCCAACTAGCTTACATTTATACGTCATGATTATCAAAGCGGTTTAAGTACAGTGTACTTTTTCGTAGCCATTGCTCTTTGTCGTTTCTGTTATTGATTGGACTAACTCTATTATGAGTTCCATGAATCCAATGACCAGAATGGTCTTTTCGTAGGTTAACAAAATTGTTTAGAAAGCAACACATGGCGATTCCTAGAAATCAACTGCTTACATAGTTGACGAGGAATCGGAGCTATCTTGCCATCTATTTCAGCGTGTATCAAAGAGGAATTCCCTTCTTGAGCTTACATATATACTGGCTAACACGTTGTTGGTAGTTAATACACTGTTTGACAGGATGTATCAATGTGATTTACGGTAATGACATGAGATTTACTCAATTTTCACAGACACGATACCGAATTCAATTGTTATGGTGGACAGCAAGACTTCAACATCTGTGACTTTATCATGGGCAGCAATTCCAACGACCACAAACTACAGGATATCTTACATCAGTCAGGACAATGGAGGAACAGGGGTACTGAACTCACCCACTCCCGCATCAGTAGTAACTGGTCTACAACCACAGACGAGCTATACATTCTCTGTTGTAGCAACATCCGGGGCAACAGAAGGAAATGTTGGGTCAGTTGTTGAAACGACAGGTAAGACCCCAAATAAATCCCTTTATTATCAACTTAATAAAACATTAGTGTTTTTTTTTTCTTTTCAATATCACAAAGAACACCCCACCTTGATACACTTATCTCATTTTATCCACGATAAGCATTCAAAGAAGGATAAATTATCATTTATTGAATATAATTTGCAGCACCTGTCGTCGTTATTAAATGATTATACTGGATTCAAGGAATAAATCCTACCAGGTACCCACTTCCTGAAGCTTTCTCTAGTGTAGCAAACATTTTCCAGTTAGGGTGAACATCCTTCATGTTACTCTTTTATCCAGCTACCGTGACAAACGTGGCAGTGAATTCAGTTACGTCTGACACAATCACTCTGTCGTGGACCAGTGTAGAGGGTACTGTTGTGTATCAGATCGTCTATAGTCCGATTGTTCCAGGCGGAGTCGAAGATCAGAGAAGCTCTGTTACCAATACCACAACCCTCGTTGGACTGACACCTATGACGCAGTATAACATCACGGTACATGCGCTCACACAGAACTCAGGTTGGATTACAATAGGATTCATTATTCCAACAACGAGCCCATCGGGTAAGTTTCGGTTGTCTAGACTGTGTAAAAATACATTTTCCAAGTCACATATATTTTTAACTTACGAGTTCTAGACAAGATGTTAAAAATAAATTATGTATTGATATATCTTGTTCTGTTACTATTTTATCACCAATACAAAAAAGTCAAAGAACTCAATGTTGATAAGTTAGATGTTTGTACCAATGAACGGTTCGACATCTTATCAGAATTGATACGAAACGTTTACAATTAAACATGTTTATAATTCATTATGTTATAAGCATTGATATATGTTATCAGATTTAAGGGTAAAGAGGTCTTACATTCTCGGCAAATTCAAATATCACAATATTCAAATATCACATATTCCTTCGCAATTGATCATAAGATGTGTGAGTCTTTTGTGCTTTTGACGATGCCTAATCTATTAATGCCTTCACGATGCAGGTCCGTCCACACAGGTCACTGTTACTGGTGTGACATCCACCACGGCGACATTAACCTGGACCGCTGTGCCTGGAAACGTGGTCTACCAAATCAGCTATACCCGCGCTGATAATGGCTTCCAGCAATCTGTGACTTCGGCAATTGCTACAGTGACACTGACCAGCTTAACCCAGGGAACTCAGTACAACATTCGAGTGGTCACCAATTCTGGAGTAGACGTGGGCACGTCAACGTTTAGCACAAGTATATAAACATTATAAACATACGAATGTTGAGTGATTTAGGAATATAGCTAGATGTTTGTACAAATGAACGGTTCGACATCTTATCAGAATCTGATCCGAAATTTTTACAATTAAACATGTTTATAATTCATTATGTTATAAGCATTGATACATATTATCAGATTTAAGGGTAAAAAAGTATTACATTCTTGGCAAATTCAATTATCACAAAGCTACGGGTGGTTCATGATATTTGAATAAACATTAATGAAAAGTCCACTTCCCAGTACCATTTTTAAAAGATGGCAAAGCCAGTGCACGTACGAAACTATGAAGTCCTGACCCATGAATATTCCTCTGCAATTGATCATAAGATTTTGTTGTTGTTGTTGTTATTGTTGGTTTTAATGGCGTTTTTCATCGCCGTTGGATGAATCTCGCCGTAAGATGTGTCAGGGTTTTTGTGCTTTTGACGATGCCTAATATATCAATGCCTTCACGATGCAGGTCCGCCCACACAGGTCACTGTTACTGGTGTGACATCCACCACGGCGACATTAACCTGGACCGCTGTGCCTGGAAACGTAGTCTACCAAATCAGCTATACCCGCGCTGACAATGGCTTCCAGCAATCTGTGACTTCGGCAATTGCTACAGTGACACTGACCATCTTAACCCAGGGAACTCAGTACAGCATTCGAGTGGTCACCAATTCTGGAGTAGACGTGGGGACGACAACGTTTAGCACAAGTATATAAACATTATAAACATATGAATATTGAGTGAGTTAGGACTATATTTAGATGTTTGTACCAATGAACGGTTCGACATCTTATCAGAATCTGATCCAATTTTTTTACAATTAAACATGTTTATAATTCATTATGTTATAAGCATAGATATATATGTTATCAGATTTAAGGGTAAGAAGGTCTTACATTCTCGGCAAATTCAAATATCACAATATTCATATATCACATTTTCCTTCGCAATTGATCATAAGATGTGTCAGTCTGTTGTGCTTTTGACGATGCCTAATCCATCGATGCCTTCACGATGCAGGTCCGTCCACACAGGTCACTGTTACTGGTGTGACATCCACCACGGCGACATTAACCTGGACGGCTGTGCCTGGAAACGTGGTCTACCAAATCAGCTATACCCGCGCTGATAATGGCTTCCAGCAATCTGTGACTTCATCAATTGCTACAGTGACACTGACCATCTTAACCCAGGGAACTCAGTACAACATTCAAGTGATCACTAGTACTGGAGTAGACGTAGGGACGACAACGTTTAGCACAAGTATACAAACATTATAAACATACGAATATTTAGTGAGTTAGGACTATTGTATTGAGAAAGTTAATTTGACTCATACGATGGTGTAAACAAGAAAATAAATGTTTGGGACTTTTGATCGTTAATAGCTCATAAGTCAAACATCTCTTTTAGATTGAAATTTACACATTATTAAATTGAAGGATGCAAAAATATTGAATTAACGGCTTTTGTTTTGTTTTGATTACGCTTTAAATTTCCAAAATGGATTTTTACTATTAAAAAAATGAATGCCACACAATTCACGTTCATTATTAATTAATTCAGAACACCAAAACCCCATTGTACTTTCCATCAGTCATTTCTTATGTCAAGTTTTGTATTTATTGTCATCCATTAATTGTTTCAACAATGTAGGACTTGATGTCACAAACAAATGCTAAGGAATTTCAGCTACGATGCACAATGGTACTCTATCCAGTACGCACAAATGGACTTGGTTGATAAAAAAAAGGTGAAAATCTCTTTAACAAATCCGCCCCAAATCTTGTCTTCGTTCACGTTTATATTCAACAGCACAAGTCAATATCAATCAAGTTGCATCAACAACTGCTCAAATATCATGGACGGCCATACCAGGGAACATAATCTACCAAATCACTTATACAGACCTCAATGGTGTCCAAGGCTCGGTTTCATCAGGGACAGAGTCGGTGACTTTGACGAACTTGACTCCTGGATTGTCCTATAATGTTCGTGTGCTCGCCAATCCTGGAGGTCAACAATTGGAAGTGGGGACTGCATCTTTTAACACAGGTACACATGTTTATATAAGGACAGCATTATGTATTAAATAAAGATATTTTTTATGAAATAACCTAGAAATTGCGCATTTCATTTAACAAAATATAGGCTAGTAAAGTGTGAAAGAGTTTGGACGGATTTAGGCATCCGTTTTATTATATTCATTGAATCATCTCCAAAGTATATGAGGATATATTGATTTGAAGATTATCTTTTGGTAAATGAAAAGGCATTCGCCCTGTAAATATGCAGCTCAGTTGATGTGTAATGTTATTAACCCCTTACCAGCTTAATTCAACTTATGAAACAAAAAAAATGGACTGCGACAGTATAGACTTTTATCACAACTACAATGTATATGTATATAACCCAAGGGAAATAATAAAATACATGGCATTCTAGGGTTTTGATTCATCACGAAGAAAGAGTTAAATGTATATCATAGTGTTTTAATTCATCTCGCTTAAAGGTATAGACCAGTTTTGGAAACGCCCCCACTCAACAAATGAAATGGAAGCTCCTATTACCAATCATAAGAAAGAATATGTTTTGACTAATACGTGATGATACAAATTTTGCTGGGAAACCGCCTACTAATTGATATATTTGGTAAATTATTATATCTATCCGGACTGGATAGATATCGCGTATTCCCATATACATCTTTCTGTGTACAGTGTTTGTAACTTTATAAAGACTGGACCACATTTCTTATAATTTGGATGATTCCAGAACCTTGCAGTACACACCAAGACTTATACGCCTGATGATCAACCTTTTCTGAACGATTCCACAACGTTTCTTTCACAATGCAATATATACCTTTAAAAGGAACATAATATACCAGGCCTTCTTTTTTCTCTATATATGCTCGCAACCCAGATGCACCATCCGGATCAGTGGCTGTGACCAGTGTAACATCCTCTACAGCCAGTGTGACATGGACACCTCTATCGGGTGACCGTATTTATCAGATTATCTACACTAGCCCAGACGGTACTGCAACGTCAGTGTCATCTGTAACGAGTGGGGCCAGTCTTGTCAATCTTATTCCCGGGACTGCATATAGCATTCGTGTGCAAGTCAATGAACCAACGGGAGTTAATGTCATAGGCACTACTACTACCACGACATTAGGTAAGGTTTAAAATCTGTCATCACGATGGTTGCGACTTTGTATTTGTCCACGCTTTGTCTTGACACAGATGTAAAGTTATTGTTTTAAAATGTACAAATAGTCCTCTATTATGTCGGAATTCAATAAATTCATTAAAAACATCTTGAACATTTGTTTTGAGGAATGGACTGTTTTGCCCCTACAGGACATTATAGGCCCACCCCCATCTCTGTCATATAATATCACTAAGTGGGGGGGGGGGGGGATTTTTCCTTGGACTATCAATCGACAGAAATCATTCAAATGATTAATCATTTTCTTTCTTCATTCTTCCAAGCACCACAAATCAATGTCGATGAAGTGACACCAACAACGGCTACATTGTCTTGGACAGCTGTGCCAGGAGCCACAGGCTACCAGATCAATCTTACCGGTCAGGATGGCTCCCAGAGTACGGTCTCGTCAGCAACAGAATCCATGACGCTGTCAAATCTGTTGCCCGGTTTCTCATATGACGCTCGCGTAGTGGCCAATTTAGCCGGACTGGGTGGACAATTAGAAGTGGGAACTACAACATTCACAACAAGTAGGTTGTAAACATACTAAGTGCTCACTCAAAAATTTGCAATAGACCCACGATTCCTCTCTTTTGACTACTCGTAATCTACCTACCTGGCTGCCACCGTCAGCTTCTGGCGATTGATGAACACATCTACACATCTTCTTGTTGTCTTTCTCCATTTGTTTCTATCCTGTGCTAATCTTTTGGCTTCTGAATATGTGAGACCTGTCCATTTTTTGATGTTATCAAACCACTGCTTTCTCTGTCTGTCTCTTTTCCTTCTACTTGGCATTCTATTATGTGTGCTGTTAAAGGGCTCCCACTGCCACGCAGAATGTGTCCAAAGTAACCCATCTTGAGGCGGCCCACTTTTCCATGGAGATCTCTTTCTGTGTTCAGTTCTTGTAGAACACTGATGTTAGTTCTTTTGTCCTTCCAGATGACCTTTTTAGCATTTTCCTCCAGAACCATATTTCTGCTGCCATGATGCGATTTTCATCGGCTTTGAGCAGTGCCCAGCTTTCAGCACCATAAAGCAAAGCACTCCAAACCAGGGTTTTTGAACAGTTTCATTTTAAGACAGGTTGGGATGCTTGTCATTCCAAAGTTCATGCAGGTCAAGCATTGTCTTCTTTGCTATAGCTATTCTGATCTTTATATCACTGGTACAGCTGGCATGTAATCTAGATCATAATTATTATATATCTTTTATCTCATGAAAAGTAAACAGTCAGAGAGGTTGATAGGGTGACGTTCTATTGAGGTACCTTATTCTCCATGTATGCTTTTTATTACCACTTATAGGTGTGGTCTTTGATATATCATCTCTTTTAGTTCTACTGCAGTTTTTGATGCGTGTTGAAATGGTACCAACGTATGGTGAAACATATTAGTAAGAACGATATTATGGGACATCATTAGTGTTCATAATATTCAGTCTTAGTAACATGTTAAGTCATCCTTCTCTTGAAACCTAACGTGAAATCGCTGGCTATCTTCAATAAGCATCATCCATTGTAATTGTTCACATCATACAGTTTGTATGTTACACTTCATGATTAAATAGCCTATCATTCTAACTCTCATTATCTATTTCCCCCCAAAGGCCAATCAAACGCTGTGATGGTTAACAATATAACGCCCTCAACGGCCAGTCTGTCATGGACAGCTTTAACTGAAAACACCGTTTATCAGATCACCTACACTGGACCAGATGGCGTAGAAAGAACATTTGCATCTGGGACGAATTCAGCCAGTCTCAGTAACCTGGTGCCAGGATTTATGTACACATTTCGTGTGCAAGCGGATATAGGAACCACTACATTTGTAGTCGGCACTGCAACGACGAATACAGGTTGGTTCCTGGCATATGTTGGTAAACGGAGCTGCAAATGTCTCCTTTAGCCGACAAATGCACCTGGTTTTTTAATTCAAAAAAGTAAAATAAAAAGATGGGTTCTTCTGAAAGTTAATAAATGCTGCCTCCATCCATTTACGTTAATGGGTGAATGAATGGTACGAGGGGTTGATATAATTTCAAGTTAACCCGAATTACTCCAACATTGCTGAATTATTTAGAATATTGAATAATACCTAAATATGGATTACGTAGCCTATTGTAAGGATCTAATATTCCACTATTACATCTTGATATGTCAAGGTTTAAATGTCAAGGTTTAAATGTCAAGGTTTAAATGTCAAGGTGTAAATGCGTCAACTACCCTCTCTTTCCCAACAATACGATGAACAGAACAAACGACAGTGACCGTTGATAGTACGTCATCATCGACAGCTATATTGTCCTGGACACCTCTTCCTGGAAACCTAGGTTATAGGATCATCTACACAAACACTGGACCAGATGGTGTGGAAAGTACAGTCCCTTCTGGAACGAATTCTGTAACCCTTTCGGGCCTTAGTGCAGGCACATTCTACAATGTTCGCGTCGAGGCAATTACTAGCACCGGAACAACTGTTGTTGTAGGCACTACTCTTGTCAATACAGGTATACCTACACGAGAATTAAAATATCTCTACGGATATAGTTAAGGGAATTATGCAATTCTTTTTTCTTTCTGAATGGATACTGAGAAACCAGAAACTTTCGTTAAATTTTAATGACGGACACCTAAGCAAGGGGGAGGGGGGGGGGGTAGCATTTGTTGAATAACTTTCTTGATTCTTAACGTATGCATTGTGCGAAAGCCAAAGCAATTATTTGTGTAACACAACCATTCAATGTACATTGCTTGATAGACTTGGCTAGACCAAACCTTCTCTGATGGTAGTGGTTTTTACTGTGTGAGGGATTTTTTGCTCGTCATTTTCGTGTTGACATATTTCTTTTTGCAGATACGCTACCATTTGTGTTCGTTAGCGATGTAACGGCAACCACAGCAAGTGTCTCATGGATGACCATATCTGGAAACCCAACCTACCTGGTCTTCTACACTGGGCCAAATAGCGTGCAACAGACAGTCGTCTCTTCTTCGGATTCAGCTGATCTTACTGGCTTAACCCCAGGATCAGCCTACAACGTTCTTGTCAGAGCTAATCTACCAGAAGGAATGGGGACAGTTGTAATAGGGACGGTTACATTTAATACAGGTAGAAATTCGAATACTCTATTTGACATCCAATTGGAATGCATGAGTATGACTGAACTTATTTGCGATTAAATAGTTATATTCATAAAAACTTCTGTTTTAGTTATCAAACTCATGAACTCATAAACTCATGAACGTAATCTCAATTTTGTTCGACGGTTAGCGTTATAAGCTGTTGGCCAAATATATTATCGAGTTATTCAAATATTCTTTGAGATCGGGCTTGTTGTTTCATCCTACAATTCATGAGAGCTTGAAGATAAATATTGGTGACCTTGATAGGCCTATACATGCTATCATGTTCTGAGATGATTAAATTAATTTTGTTCATAATGTATTTTCAGTCCTCTATGCGATTATCTTAAACTATAGTGAAGTGAGTTTGCATCTTTTGCTTGTTAATTGATAGACTGACATTGTTATGCAATAACATCTTTAAATTCAAACTGTGGTGACTATTTCTTTTATATAATTTCTAAATATTTCTGCTTTTATTCAATATTTTTCTATGTTTCCCAACACGTCCACGTCATGGCTCTATAGATCCGTTGGCTTCTAGTCCAGCACCAAGGGATGTCTACTTCCAGTCACATGAGCTAGACTTTTTCACCGTGTCTTGGGAGCCCGGAGACATCACCGATGTAACCGGTTATCTCATAGCTTACACAGCTGGAAGCTCTGGTTTCCAGAGGAGTATTAACGACCCTACAACAACTACGATTACTCTGCAGGATGACATCCTGGCAGGCATTCCACCCACTGGGGTGTTAGTAGTCCCTTTCATAGGGGGAAGAGTCGATACGAACTACCTTGTACCGGCTAGGGACCCACCTCTTTCAGGTTGGTTTTCAAACTTGAGTAACAGTGCAGTCAGATATGAAGAAACACAAATTAAACTCGTTGCAGAGGCTTTTAATAATCTTATACTAAGTAATATAATGGTGAAATATTATTTTAATTTTTTTCCTGTAGTTTGGGGAGGAGGAAGAATATGAAATGAAACGGCAACTATACTATGAGATTATAAACATTTTAATATTGTAATTGCGGTAGTGTTAGTATAGACCCCGATGTGAGATTGTTGATATCAACTGAACATGATCCATCATTCCGCTACACCGATAATATTAATTTCAAGCAATGCGATGCCCCTGTATACAACGAAGCAGCGAACAATGTAGATAAAGCATCCCAATGGTTTGTAAGGATTTAATGATTTGCTAAACTTGTCAGTGTTCCGTTGACGCCGATTTTTTGGACAAATCTAAAACCTTGCATGTGGCCCTTATATGTTAAGATTGCATTGGTTGTGGGTCGTGGCCCCCTTTTCGCATTCATAAGCGTCAAGGCAGCAGCATAGGAGAAAAATTCCAATTATGCCATTACGTCAATTGAGTGTTCAGTTAAATATAATTATTGCCGCAGTATGCAGTCAACTATAGGCTCCTATTATATTAACGGCTGCGCCGGCGCTGTCACACTTTTATGTCAATGTTCTGACGAAAGTCGATTAGGAGACACGTTCGAAACCTTGCGACAGACCATTGCTCATTGATTAAAGGGGTAGATTGAGCCTGAACCCGTTCTGTTCATTTATAACCCTGTATGGCCGAGCATGGCTCAATTGAATAGATGTGCCATAGGCCATAATGTCTTTGATTCCACATTGGAATTTATGATTTTCATCGATGTACTTTTATATTTCAGCTCTACCCCCTGCTCCAACAAGCGCTACCGTTCGGAGTACATCGTCTACCAGCTATGAGCTTAGGTGGGCCACTACCCCAGGTGTGGATGGGTATGTGATCTCATATGCAACAGCCTCAGGAGATGGGATCTCCAGTATAGAAGTGCCTGTGGGCAGGACGTCAGAACAGATCACGGGTCTATCGTCGAACACAGACTACGCGTTCAATCTGTACAGCCAGAGAAACGGTCTTAGAACGCGTGCGGCTTTGACAATACTCCCACCAGGTATATATAAAGAACAGTGGATATCTCTTTAGTTAGTTGATATACAATACTTGAAAGTCAATCGATCGACATGTTTTTTTTATTGGTTTGGCATTCATATCCAGTCGATGTTATCCCTTCACTTCCATTTTCGTATAACGTTACCTAATCTTTATCATCAGACTGACACCATTCTTCCGAGTTAAAATAATAATAATCTTCAGTAAGCTTCCCCATGTTTTCTGGGATAAATCAAACACTAATACAAGAATACAAAAGACATATATCTAAATCAAACATATTTTCTTCTCCTAAGGTTCCCCTGATACTACACCACCCTTTGTGATCTGTCCTGTTGATATTCTCGAGCTAGTTGAAACAGGAACGGCCTTTGCAGAAATATCAGTTCCACAACCCACTGCTACTGATGACTCAGGCACTGTGGTACTTGTGAGTTCAACTCTGCCAACGACAAATCAATTTCCTCTTGGACAAACACCAGTCACATTTACTTTCCGGGATTCAGCATTTAATCAAGCTTCTTGCACCTTCACAGTCACCGTGTCAGCATGTAAGAAGGAAAGGGCTAGATCTACGTTAAAGCCCCTCTAAAATTTCACTTAAATTGTATCATATTGTGACAGAGGATGTCATTTAAGACACACTTCTGCAAGTACCCCCCAAAAAAAAATGAGGAGTTTGTAGACAAATAATGGTAAAAGAATACATAATGTAGGTTTTCTGTTGTACGCAAAAAACCTACATTTGTATACTGTCATCAATATTCGAATTATATCCGCTCATTGAAGGTATTGCTGATGTGATGAGGCCTCCATCCTCCCATGTTGGTAATAAGTAAATATCATTTCATGTACATATGAAATGTGTTTACCCATTTCCCGATTGTCATGTACACGCACAGGGAAGGAGTTATCAATCATCAGGCATCTTATTACTAATGACTCTTACTGGTGAAAATAGCAGAGAAAATCATCTGTATAGATAACTAGCAGGTACATCTGGTCACAAGATTACTTTGAAATCGACTTTTTACTTGTATTTTTTCAGTTGACAGTATGCCGCCCGTCGTGACATGTCCATCCGACATCGTCAACACAATTGCTGCTGGTTTGCCTGGTGTGTCCATACCTTTCGCTAGTGCTACTGTTACTGACAACTCGGGTAGTTTTTTTCTTGTAAGCGTGATTCCGCCGTCTGGGAGTACATTTCCTGTAGGAACCACTCCCGTGACGTATACATATAGGGATTCCTCCGGTAATCTGGGTTCTTGTACCTTCTTTATTACCATCTCTATAGGTGAGTTTACTGAAGAGAAGCTGTATTTGGTTTTACGGAACGGAATGGTATTTGCATGACTTATATCTTTAATTTAATGTAATCTTATTTTGGCATTCAATTGGTTGTTTTTGTATATACTATTTTTTAAATTTACAATACACTTTTTTGTTTTAGGAATGAAATAATATTGGTAATAATTGTATACTAGACACCCTCATATATGACAATTTGGCCTGCTGAATTCATATTTGAACAAAATTAAAGTTACTGTCGTAACATGCATTGCATTGAAAGGCTGAAAAATGAGAGAGAGAGAGAGAGAGGGGGGGGGGGTGGTAGGGGTGAAGTTGGAGCAGGGTAAGACGATTAGATGCATTTGTATAAAATTGTATTTAATTTGGTAATTCATTGACACGTATCATATCAGCGGCATGTATTCTATTGTTGAAACCAACCGGTATAACAGCGATTTTTGTCGCCCGAGATTCTATAGCTATACCCTAGCTAGCCGTTAAAGGAAGTATTGAATATTAAATCTTCTACACTGACCCTAACGGAAGGCAGTTCTAGACTGTCACAATCGATGAAACTATTGCCTTGACTGGTCTGCTTGAAGGTATTTCTTATAACACCACCGTTCGTGGTAACAGGAATACACGAGTAGAAGTTGGATCAACACTCATATATGTTTTTACCCGTTAGAGATATGAAACAATCCATCAAGGACAGACTTATTGAAGCGTCTAAAATGTATACGCCAGTATTCCAAAGAAATCAGTATCCATATAAAGTGTCCAAGTTGCAATTACTATAGAATTCCTAAATTCTTAATTTGATTATTCTTGTTGTGACATAAATGGCATAAATCAGTCATTCATGAATATAAAGCTAAAACCTGGGAGGTGTTTCACAAAGATCCTAAGTAGAACTTAACACTAAGTTGGACTTAAAAATTATGGACAGCCATTGGAGCCTTAAAATGAAATATATTTAAAAGCAGAAATTCAAGGATTTTAGCCTTTTTTTATAAATTCCACATCAAGAACATGAAACCTCCTTGATAATAGAAAATATGAATGATGTGAATCAACATTTTATGCCTTTTAAAAAAACTTTTACAAAACATTTTCAAAGACGCTAACGGCTTTCCATATTTTTTAAGTCCAACTTAGAGATAAGTTCAACTTAGGATCTTTGTGAAACACCTCCCAGGACTATATTTCTTCTGCTACTAACATTGTCATAGGATGAGTAATAATCATATTCTGCCTGATTTCGAAAGAATAATTATACAAAGCCATATGCTATGAATGGCTAGGAATAGCTTGGAAGGGCTGTTTTAGTCCTCCATGTCTCTTTCAGCTGAAAGAATTACATGTATATGACGAAATTAATCTTAAAGAATATATATATTTATATGTATGTTTCTATACTTCGTTACAAGCATCATGCTGTAGAAAATGGAAAGCAGTGAAATCACAAGCATTAATGTTTAACTTATACCTAATTGTATATTTACAAAGACCTGATACTGTTGTATGTTCTAAAATGTGTAATTATCTATTTAAGCTTTGAATGAATCTGCATGGGGGCAACAACGATTTTTCTATTTTAAACCGATATAGTTAACGCCTTGGTTGACGTTTGCTATACAAGTATATGTCCCCTACAATCCAAAATGTTCTTGATATACCGCATTTTCCTTGCAGTTATAAAGCGCTGCACACATCGCTCTACTTTTTTGGGCCATTTAAACAATGTTATTTAATTTGCAAAAGCAAAACCACCATACGGTTTTCGTGTAGGTTTGCTATCAAATCGCAATTTCTAATTCACAGGAACCCCGGCAACCAATGTAATGGTCGATTCGGTCACGCGAGATTCCATCATACTTTCCTGGCCGGCCGTTCCAGCAAATTTCCTTTATCAGATTGTGTATACTAACCCCAGTGGAACTTCATCCCAAACAACAACAACTTCTGAAACTGCTACCTTGGCTAATCTTCTTGAAGGCACTACTTATAACATCACCGTCGTTGGTTTCACCAGTACAGCAGGACGGGTGGAAGTTGGAACTGTTATTGCGACCACATGTAAGTAACATTGCTGGAAATAAACTGGCGCAGTGAAATTCGTTATAATTCTTAATCTCCATAAATATATTAATATATTTTTTCTCAAAACATTTACTCACACACACACACACGCACACGCGCACGCACACACACACAACTACACACACACACACCAATTCACACATACACACATACGCACACACAAACCCGCACGTCTATATAAAAAAACGCACATACGCACCCACACACGCATACGTCAACATATAAGTGTGCGTGGCCGTGTGCGCGTGATGAGTAAAGGGGTGTAAAATGAACTTTTTGTTTCTTTGTTTTCTGAAAATGACCTGGATGAACAATAATATTACTTGTTATTACTCCTGATTTCTTCTTTTATGTCTATTCCTTCAATTTGGATTTTTTGTTGTTGCCTCTGCAGTGTCCCGAGATACAACACCTCCCGTTGTGGATTGTCCCCCTAGCTTCACCCAGACAGTACCACTGGGGACCGTCAATGTCACAATAGATATAGGCATTCCTTCTGCTTCCGATGACTCTGGCATGGTGGAGGTGGTGTCTTCGAATCGACCAGCAGGAAATCAATATCAGATAGGAGCAACACCGCTAACCTTTACCTTTGCAGATCCATCAGGCAACGTTGCATCTTGTTCGTTTAATGTCAATGTTGTAGCAGGTACGTATCAATCTGATGTAATTAACGTTGTTGAATTATATTTAATTATGTTAAATTATTTTTGTTCTCTTAAGCTTAATGTACTTACCTTGTTAGGCGCATTGAGCATCTCTTGGGGTGGATATGTGCGCATTATAAATGTTGTTATTATTATTATTATTAATGAAATTGATAACCTCTTAAAATGCATGTTCATTGGGATAGAAATGCAGGACTAAAGTGGATATGCTATTTTACGATAAGCTCTCAGAAACACGATCACTTGGCCGTGGATAACCCCTTATACACTGATATATGCAATAAGTCCAGTGTAAACCTTGCTCAAACCAAGTCCATCAATTGGGCTGAATTAGGAAGTGACTATAATTTGGCGATGACCTTCATTAGAAACGCTCAAGAAACGTAAGGGAAGAGAGGTCCCCCCAAATAAATTTCAACTTGGAAAAGTTTGAAAATCCGAACAATGCTAATAAATATTGAGGCCATGGTATAGGGATTCTTCGTAAGTTTAACATCAGCAAAGACATTGTTAATGCGATAGAGGCCCTTTAAAAAGTATGACACAGTGGTATCATACATGAAGATGAGAAGCGTGATTGGTTTCCTATTAAAGTTGGCGTCAGGCAAGGTGGTTTGCTTTCACCCATCATCTTAAATATTTTACTGGAACATAATCGTTGTTGCAGTAACATACTTTTCAATAATTGATATGACAAAAGGTTTTTAAGTTCCATCTAATTGCAATATAAAATGGCGGGTTCATGATATTTTCTTAATTATTTGTAATGATCTGGCTCAGATAATTCACGGTTATTGAATTGAGCATTGATAGATATCACCTTATATTTTTCTATAACAATCTACACCTCATTTTTACAGTTGATACTGTTCCACCAGTTGTAAGTTGTCCACCCACCATAACTATCACGGCTTCGGCTGGTGAAACAAGTGCACAAGTGTCTGTCCCGAGTGCGACTGCTACCGATAATTCTGGCATTGTTATCCCTGAGCCCACTGATCAACCGTCTGCGTTTCCTCTCGGAACAACCTCTGTGACGTATACTTTTAGCGATCCATCCGGCAATCGGGCTTCCTGCACATTCGATGTCATCGTTTTAGAAGGTAAGCTACAAGCACATCCACTCTCCAACTGGCAATGGAAATAATCTTCATCAAGTCATTTGTGTTCGTTTCTCCAGTGAAGAATACCCTACATGCATTTATATGCACTGTGAAAGAAACGCTTTGAAGCTAGAAATTATATTGACATGGATATACAAATGCACTAATCTGATTTCTAGTCAAATGATCAGGTATGAATGACTGACATGAAATGCTAAATTGGTATATCTTCTCATTTGAAGCCGGATTTTATGAACAGACAGTTTAATAATAACCAATTCTAATTCACAGGAACTCCGGCAACCAATGTAATGGTAGATTCTATCACACGAGAGACAATCACACTATCCTGGCCGGCCGTTCCATCAAATATCCTTTATCAGATTGTGTATAATGGCCCCAGTGGAACTCAGTCACAAACAACAACTTCTGAAACTACTACCTTGACTGGTCTTCTTGAAGGCACTGCTTATAACATCACCGTCCTTAGTTTCACCAGTGCAGGACAAACGGAAGTTGGCAGTGTTACTGCGACCACATGTAAGTAACGTAGTTGAAAATACACAGCATGGCGGAGTGAAAATTCTTTTTCTTAAACAATGAGACTTTTCAAGGCGCTAAATATTTTAGATTAAATATATATTTGTATATATACGCGCGCATGTAAAAGTCCTCCACAAACATTGAGGGAGAGTCTGTGCGTGTGCCGTTAGGGTGGAGTGTCCATACGTGTTCTGAAACTAATTAAGATAATACAGTAACTGTAGAAAGTGCGTAAATGGAATTATGCTAATCAATTTTTATTCCCTCGTTTCCTTTATATAACATTTTTTATATCACATGGCTTGAAAGTACACATACCGTTTGTACATAATACTAATACTACTAATAATAATATTTAATTTTCATATAGCGCTTAATAAAAATGTCTCTAAGCGCTTTAAAAATATACTATTACCCCGGTCATTGGATTATGTGCTTGCCCGCACACACTGTGTGCACTATCTCTACTCCCTGGGGAGCATTCCAGCCGGGCGTTACTTGACGCTCGCAAGCTGTTTGACCAACAATGACGGTCGCATCCTACCGGGTACCTATTTAACACCTGGGTGGAGAGTAGCAAGTGCAGGTTAATATCTTGTTACTGTCTTATCATTATAATAGAAATGTTTCATTCCTTTCACTTGATACAGCTATGGCAACAAGTACTCTGGCATGTAGCAGTGGACCTTGTCAAAACCTTGGGACATGTATCAATATCAATATATCGGGATTCACATGCTTCTGTCCGGGAGGCTTCACTGGAACTCAATGTGAACTAGGTATATATTTTGTAACTCTTCAACTGGCAATAAGTCATTTTCATCAGGTCAGTTATGTTCGTGTCCGCAGTGAGGAATGCCATTCCTGCATTTTTAGGCATAACGGAAGACCCTTTTTGAAGTAAACAAATTATACTGACAAGGAAATACAAAATGCACTAAACTGATTTCAAGTCAACTGATCAGTTATGAATGACAGAACATCAAATGCTCTATTGTATATATCTTCTCATTTGAAGCCGGATTTTATGAACAGACTGTTTGATAATCGCCAATTCTAATTTACAGGAATCCCGGCTACCAATGTACTGGTAGATTCTATTACACAAGATTCCATCACATTATCCTGGCCGGCCGTTCCAGCAAATATCCTTTATCAGATTGTGTATAATGGCCCCAGTGGAACTCAGTCACAAACAACAACTTTTGAAACTACTACCTTGACTGGTCTTCTTGAAGGCACTACTTATAACATCACCGTCCTTAGTTTAACCAGTACAGGACAAGCGGAAGTTGGCACTATTACTGCGACCACATGTAAGTAACGTAGTTGAAAATACACAGCATGGCGGAGTGAAAATTTCTTTTTCTTAAACAACGAGACTTTTCAAAGCGCTAAATATTTTAGATTAAATATATATTAGTATATATACACGCGCATGTAACAATCCTCCACACAAATTGGGGGTGAGTGTTTGCGTGTGCCGTTAGGGTGGTGTGTCCATACGTGTTCTGAAACTAATTAAGAGAATACAGTAACTGTAGAAAGTGCGTAAATGGAATTATGCTAATCAATTTTATTCCCTCGTTTCCTTTCTACATCATTTTTTATATTTCGCATGACTTGACTGTACACATACCGTTTGTACATAATAATAATAATAATAATAATAATAATAATAAATTTTTATATAGCGCTTAATACAAATGTCTCTAAGCGCTTTACAAATATACTATTACCCCGGTCATTGGATTCAGTGCTTGCCGTACACAATCTCCACTCCCTGGGGAGCATTCCAGCCGGGCGTTACTTGACGCTCGCAAGCTGTTTGACCAACAATGACGGTCGCATCCTACCGGGTACCCATTTAATATCTGGGTGGAGAGTAGCAAGTGCAGGTTAATATCTTGTTACTGTCTTATCATTATAATAGAAATGTTTCATTCCTTTCACTTGATACAGCTATAGCAACAAGTACTCTGGCATGTAGCAGTGGACCTTGTCAAAACCTTGGGACATGTATCAATATATCCAATGGATTCACATGCTTCTGTCCGGGAGGCTTCACTGGAACTCAATGTGAACTAGGTATGTATTTTGTAACTCTTCAATTGGCAATATAAGTCATTTTTCATCAGGTCAGTTATGTTCATGTCCGCAGTGAGGAATGCCATTCGTCCATTTTTAGGCATAACGGAAGACACGTTTTGAAGTAAACAAATTATACTGATAAGGAAATACAAATGCACTAATCTGATTTCAAGTCAACTGATCAGGTATGAACGACAGAACATCAAATGCTCTATTGTATATCTTCTCATTTGAAGCCGGATTTTATGAACAGACTGTTTGATAATCGCCAATTCTAATTTACAGGAATCCCGTCTACCAATGTACTGGTAGATTTTATTACTCAAGATTCCATCACACTATCCTGGCCGGCCGTTCCATCCAATCTCATTTATCAGATTGTGTATAATAGCTCCAGTGGAACTCAGTCACAAACAACAACTTCTGAAACTGCTACCTTGACTGGTCTTCTTGAAGCCACCACTTATAACATCACCGTCGTTGTTTTCACCAGTACAGGACAAGCGGAAGTTGGTACCGTTCTTGCGACCACATGTAAGTAACGTAGTTGGAAATACACACAAATTCGCAGTGAAAATGTCCACCCCTTCACTATAATTGATCTCCAAAAATGTTCATCTTTGAAAAACGCTGACTATTTTTGAAAGATAAATTATATTTGTATCTAAAAACGCACATGTACGTATGATCTTACACACACACATTGTGGGAGAGTATGTGTTTGGGTTAGGCTGAGTGTGTCCATACGTAATCTGAAACTAATTAAGAGAATACAGTAACTGTAGAAAGTGTGTTAATTGAATCATGCTAATAACCTTTTTATTCCCTCATTTTTTATATTTCACAAGACTTGCCAGTAGCCATACCGCGTGTACACGTTACTGTCTTATCATTATAATATAAATGTTTCATTCCTTTCACTTGATACAGCTATGGCAACAAGTACTGCAGCATGTAGCAGTGGACCTTGTCAAAACCTTGGGACATGTATCAATATATCCGATGGATTCACATGCTTCTGTCCGGGAGGCTTCACTGGAACTCAATGTGAACTAAGTATGTATTTTGTAACTCTTCAACAGGCAATATAAGTCATTTTCATCAGGTCAGTTATGTTCATGTCCGCAGTGAGGAATGCTATTCGTCCATTTTTAGGCATAACGGAAGACACGTTTTGAGGCAAACAAATTATACAGTATACTGACAAGGAAATACAAATGGACTAAACTGATTTCTAGTCAAATGATCAGGTATGAATGACAAAACATCAAATGCTAAATTGTATATATCTTCTCATTTGAAGCCGGATTTTATGAACAGACTGTTTGATAATCGCCAATTCTAATTTACAGGAATCCCGGCTACCAATGTACTGGTAGATTCTATTACACAAGATTCCATCACATTATCCTGGCCGGCCGTTCCATCAAATATCCTTTATCAGATTGTGTATAGTGACCCCAGTGGAACTCAGTCACAAACAACAACCTCTGAAACTGCTACCTTGACTGGTCTTCTTGAAGGCACTACTTATAACATCACAGTCCTTGGTTTCACCAGTACAGGACAAACGGAAGTTGGCAGTGTTACTGCGACCACATGTAAGTAACGTAGTTGAAAATACACAGCATGGCGGACTGAAAATATCTTTTTCATAAACAGTGAGACTTATTTTAGATTGAATATATATTTGTATATATACGCGCGCATGTAAAAATCCTCCACAAACATTGAGGGAGAGTCTGTGCGTGTGCCGTTAGGGTGGTGTGTCCATACGTATTATAAAACTTAATGAGAGAATACAGTTACTGTAGAAAGTGCGTAAATGGAATTATGCTAATCAATTTTATTCCCTCATTTCTATTTTACAACATTTTTTATATTTCACATGGCTTGACAGTAGACATACCGTTTGTACGTGTTACTGTCTTTTCATTATAATAGAAATGTTTCGTTTCCTTGACTTAATACAGCTATGGCAACAGGTACTGCGGCATGTAGCAGTGGACCTTGTCAAAACCTTGGGACATGTGTCGAAATTTCAAATGTATTCACATGCATTTGTCGTGAAGGCTTCGCTGGAACTCAATGTGAACTAAGTATGTATTTTGTAAGATATGTTTTTGGATGCCCTTAACACAGTTTAGATAGGATACATCCAGTGGAACATAAGTTTTAATTAACACGATCACACATAGTTTCATCCCCCAAATCCTACTAATTTAGTAGCCTAATGTGTCACCTATTTTGACACAAATATCTGAACATGATTTCTTTGGCAGTAATATACGGCATTGAAATTGGTCTTGGAGTTGGTTTCTTGAAAGTCTTTGTGATCGAAGTAATTGATAGTTGATCTTCTTTTCATTAAAACTTTTATTGATAGTATATTACATTAAAGACTACTTACAAGAAAACAAGTGCATTGCATAAGATACAAAATACGTCTCATCACATATTATATCATGATGTTATAGTTATCTCGTTTATAAACAAAAAATCTTACCTCGTGCTTCTTGCATCTAACGTGTCAACAGTGGCGTAATGAGCAAAAACGTTTGGGGGGGCTGACAAAAAAAAAATCCGCAGCACCCCACTCTAACATGCAGCCCCCGCTGAACGTTTCGCAAAGTGGGGTCTAGGGGCAAAGCCCCGGCTGGGCTCAAGGGGCGGAGCCCCCGAAGCTCAAGGGGTATGGGCATCAGTGGCGGATCCAGGAATTTCTTACCGGGGGGCACAAACTGGCATGGGGTTAAATATATGTAAAACGATGAAGCGACAGAACGAGGCTTTAGCGGCGAGGGAGCGGAGCGACCAAGCGGGGGTGGGTCTGGGAGGGGGTTGTGGTCCCCTCCCAGAGTAAGAAGCATTTGCAATTTTAGAACCAAATTAGACGCATTTTCAGGCACTTCCTGGAGTAATATGACGTAAAATTGCTTTCTCCTACCCCTTCCAAGAGTAGGGATTTTTTGCAAATTTGAGAACCACATTTGGCGCATCAATGTCCACCGGCACTTCCTGGAAAAAAAAACGAGGCCTTCTGATTGGTTAGAAGTTAGAGAAAAGTGATCTGTCACGTCTTGAGACGTTGTATATGCTTTGATGCCGCACAATGCACAAAGACGGTTTTCCGGTACTTCATCAGAAGTACTTGCCAACATTTTCTCGAGTGTATAACTGTGTCGTTATCAGGGGCGTCGCTAGATCTTTGTCAGTGGGGGAGTGGGGAGGGTGTAGAGGCCACCGATCACCGACAAAACGGCCAACCAATTACCGACAAATATATTAATGCCAATGTCCAAATGTCTAAAAAATTTAACCCTATAAACCCGGGGCCAGGAACTGGGTTATTTTTCAGTCTCCCTCCTCCCGCGCGAAGCGCGGAAACTTTGACACTTCATTAAATTATTAAAGAAAGAAGACGATCCGTTGTACCGTTTTCGACTCTTAATTCTTGTTTGGGTCCAGTTCCCCCCACCTCCTTCCGCGCGAAGCGCGGCAGATTTGACGTTTCAATAAATTATTACTCTTATTCCTTGTCTGAATTCATTTTCGCCCATCCCGCGCGAAGCGCGGCAGTTTTGACGTTTCAAAAAATTGTTACTCTTAATCCTTGTCTGAATTCATTTTCGCCCATCCCGCGCAAAGCGCGGAAGCTTTGACGTTTCAATAAATCATTACTCTTAATCCTTGTCTGAATTCATTTTCGACCATCCCGCGCTTTGCGCGGAAGCTTTCACGTTTCTTTAAATTATTAGAGAAAGAAGACGATTCGTTGTATCGTGTTCTTGTCTGAATTCAGTTTCCCCCTCCCGCGCGAAGCGCGGAAGCTTTGACACTTCATTAAATTATTAGAGAAAGAAGACGATTCATTGTACCGTTTTCGACTCTTAATTCTTGTTTGGGTCCAGTCCCCCCTTCCTTCCGCGGGAAGCTCGGCAGTTTTGACGTTTCAATAAATTATTTCTCTTAATCCTTGTCTGAATTAATTTTCGCCCATCTCGCGCGAAGCGCGGAAACTCTGACGTTTCATTAAACTATTACTCTTAATCCTTGTCTGAATTCATTTTCGCCCATCCCGCGCAAAGCGCGGAAGCTTTCACGTTTCATTAAATTATATGAGAATGAAGACGATTCGTTGTATCGTGTTCTTGTCTGAATTCAGTTACCCCCTCCCGCGCAAAGCGCGGAAGCTTTGACACTTCATTAAATTATTAAAGAAGGAAGACGATTCGTTGTACCGTTCTCGACTCTCAATCCTAGTCTGAATTCAGTTGCCCCCCACCCCCTACCCCGAAGCGCGGAAGCTTTGCCGTTTCATTAAATTATTAGAGAAAGAAGACGATTCGTTGTACAGTTCACTACTCTTAATCTTGTCTGAATTCAATTTCCCCACTGGGCCCCTTAAGTATGTAACGCCCGGCAGTGCTTATCACAGTTGCTTCTGGAAAGGATTTTTTTACTAGTGTTACTGTTAGTGGCCACGGCCCCTTAGTGACGATACAAAAACATATGCTCTTCCTGGCCATTTGGGAATGTGTCAGTTTGCAACAGAAATGGAGAAACGCGTATTTTGTTGAAAATCATGTGATATCACGAACATTTATACATCACTTGTATATGGAATTGAAAATAAGTCATGGTTCAATTTTATTTGGGGGGGGGGGGCTGGCGCCCCCCAAGCCCCCCACCAGTACGCCAGTGCGTGTCAATGTATTGCCCTAACAAAATAGCATATTATCTCTTTAAAAGAAATTACTCATATCTTCATACACTCATTTAACTTATGTATATGACTGAAAATTAGTTAATTTTTCGACAGAAGTGATATTTTCTTTCTCATTCTCTTTATATCGTAGATATTGTCTGTATAAATTATAAAGTGACTAGAAGAAATGAAAGCACTTTGATTTGAAATTAGATATCCAATCCCAATTTTTTTTTGAGGGAAAGATTGTAATCTTAATAGTGATAATATCATCAATACCTTTCACCTCTTCCATATATAGTTCCTCTCGGCACATCACTTGATGTGTCTGATCTAGGGACAGACTTCATCACGTTGACTTGGGAGAATGATCCTTCACAGAATATTGTGTCATACGTCCTTACTCTCTTTGATGAAACTGGAACGACTGAAGTAATCCCGGAGCAACCATTAGCTCCTGAACCGACACTTACTTATCAATTCATGGGACTACAGCCTGGTACCAAGTATACAGTGGACGTCGACGTCATAGTCGGTCTGATAAGAAATCAGTTTGCATTAGAAATGTTTTACACTCGTAAGTTGATGAAGAAATGCTTATATATTGACTTTTATAAAAACATATTGAAATATATGCTTTACTGTGAACCAAATTAAAACAAAGCCAAAGTTTTCATTCAAAGAAATATCAAATATATTTTATTTCAGAAATAAATTTATAATAACGGTAACTTAAAAAGCCCATAAATGCAACATTTTTGAATGATATGTTTGTGATGTCTTCCCGCAATTCCATGATGATTACCGAAAGACTGACATTTGAAATGATTGATCTTCCATAGGACCCAAGCCGCCAGAGAACATTATCCTGTACACTCTGAGCAATGCAGCCTCTTTCTTAAGATGGGATCCTCCCTCTTCTCCTGACAACTACTTTGAGGGCTATCGGGTAGCTTACCAGGACCTTTCTCCTGGGCCTATCGTTCAGACTGCTCTTCCGTCTGCAGTTTTAAGCCAAGTTATAGATGGCCTACAGGACGGTGTGGCATACGACTTCACTGTACTCACCACCATCGGTCAAACTACCACAAGTTCATTCGCAGAATTCTGTACTATCACTCTCGGTGAGTATAAACCTATTTCTGCCGTTATCTATTTATTTCTCGCACTCAATAGGATACCAGGAGATTCACAATGATGAATTATACCAAGATGCATTGTAATATTGAGCCAACAATTAGATATACATGTTATTATGAAGTGTCGAGATATGACAGTCAAGTGGTCCTGCATGCTTTTCTTCCTGACTTTATAATATACATTTCATTTGTTTGTTTCTTCAAGAAGCAAAGCTATTACGATAAGATAATTAAATTCAACAAAAAAAAAAAATATATTAACCCACACTTTGTGCAGGTTCATCAGCCAATGTAAGCGTTGGGGCGGTAACAGCCCGGGAACTGGAAGTTTACTGGACTATCCCGCAAGTCTACGCACAGTCTTACGTGGTTCATCTATTCAACGAGGGTGGCACGGAGGAACATACCTGGACTGTCGGCGTCAAAGCTATGTCCGTAGTCTTCCCAAATCTAACTGCCGACACCGTATACGTAGCTATCGTCGAGACCGTTTCTGCATCCTCACAATTGTCTTACGTTGTCGGATGGGATCTAGCACAAACAAGTAAGACTTATATCACAGATACACCATTAAACCGTTATCAAACAGATGGTTTCTTGGTCATGGTAATTCGGTGTGGTGTACTTTTTTCCTCGTCTTTTATCGCTCTGGTATTGTTTTACTATATGAATGGGGTATTAGTCATCAACTTCAGTTTTATTCCAAAAAAAAACTGTATCATTCCATTCCGCCAGGAAACTAATGAAAACTACTCCGGATTTATTACGAGTAGGAGTTTACATTTTTATGTTGAGTGACCATCCTTGGCTTTCAATGACCATGACAACTACCCTTTACTACAGTATGACTTCACTTTCTATTCAGACATTAATCCAGAAATATTGTTCTCTCAGATGTTTTGTCGGGTTCAACGGTGATTGTGATAAACACAGATTCTACTACAGCGACCCTGTCATGGGCTTCTGTCCCGACAGCTACCAGCTATGTGATATCTTACATCAGTCAAGATGTTGCAGACACAGGAACCTTCACACTATCCTCACCTACTACCACAGCTACCGTGCCTGATCTACAGTCAGGTACAACGTATACATTTGCTGTGGTAGCAGCCACTACACCTCAGACCAATGTGGGAACCGCTGTTGGTACTACAAGTAAGAATTAATTCGGTGATATATATAAATAAATATATATGTTTCTTCATGTGGATCATTTTGCTCAGAGTATAACAGACTATACACACATACTCCACTCCAGATATTGAACAAATTGTTGTGCTATTACCTTGGTCTTAGTCGAGCTTTAATGATACGGTTTCAAGGTAATGAATATCTTCATTTTACATGACTCGTGGGGTATCAGCGAAAGTACCGGTTGTAGATATTTGTGTTGCCGAAGGACGTTGATGGCGTGGCAGTAAGGTAGAACAAAAAAAAAAACACGTTTTAATGTATTATAAGTAAATTCGTTTTCTATGTGTGACCTCGATTTCTGAATCCAGTGAGGTTAAGCCGGAAAATTTTGCTCTTCGAATACAGGTGTCCTACTTTAAATCAATATCATTTATCTTCATGTCTAGTGATGTCTTTGTTTTGTATGGCTTTCTTCCCTAATGATGAAGTGCCTATTTTATCATGTTTCCTGCAAGATTGATACCTCACTCTTTCTTTGTTCAATTTGTCTTGACATATTTCTTTGTTCTACAAGAACTATAGAAAAAAATGTTCTTGAAAAACTGTCCCGAACTCTCGCTTTTGGAGAATTGTTACTCTTTTTTTAAAATCAATACCAATCTTCCTTAAACTGCCCTTCTCTTCGAAGTAAGAAAAGTATCCGTTTGACGATAATGCCACCTCTTTCGCTGCTATGTGGATTATGTTGAGATTTCCTTTCGATCGCATTCTATTTAACGCATGATGTCACGAATTTGATTGTAAGTTCAGACGATCATTTATTAAACCCATCTCTTTCTAAACAGTGCTATTAATAATCATGTCGATGTAGCGTAATAATTTGTGTTGTTTTAGTTTACTTTATTTTAGTTAAGAAAGTTATATTTTTTGTGATAGTAATACATGTATGTACAGCGCCATGAGCGTCAGAGCCTGGCGGATACCGGCGCTATATAAATATCCATATTATTATTATACAGTGCGTCTCAGAAAAAACGAAACCGCGAAGTATCGATGTTCTATCATAACTTAATCACAACTATAATTAATGAATGATACATATTTGGAAAGCTTAGAGTCTCCTCTTTCATGTGATGCTACTCAGATAATGCATACTTCACACATGCGTGATTAAAAGCAACTTGAAGGAAGGAAACCAAAAAGACATTTGGCGGGCGGTATCTGAATTTCGAAAACAAATTCACATTTCTAGAAAGTTGAGTTTCTGCCCTTTCATATGACACCTCAATCAGGAAAAATGAGCGAGGAATGACAAAGTTCTGTTTGTTTAAAGTAGTGCTTGCATTTCCATAATTTTATTAAACGAATTCGTTTTCACTGGCTGCCCGCAGTAGCAACAAGCAAAATTGACAAAAGACTTAACTCCGTTTCGTTGACAATCAGCCGTAGACGAGAGTCTTCATGCATGGCTGATTGTCTACGAAACGGAGTTAAGTCTTTTGTCAAATCTGCTTTTTGCTACGGCAGGCACCCAGTGAAAACGAATTCGTTTGTTAAAATTATGAAAATGTAAGGGCTACTTTAAACAAACAGAACTTTGTCATTCCTCGCTCATTTTTCCTGATTGAGGTGTCATATGAAAGGGCAGAAACTCAACTTTCTAGAAATGTGAATTTGTTTTCGAAATTCAGATACCGCCCGCCAAATATCTTTTTGGTTTCCTTCCTTCAAATTGCTTTTAATCACTCATGCGTGAAGTATGCATTACGTGAGTAGCATCAACTGAAAGAGGAGACTCTAAGCTTTCTAAATATGTATCATTCATTAATTATGGTTGTAATTAAGTTATGATAAAACATCGATACTTCTCGGTTTCGTTTTTTCTGGGACGCACTGTATATCTGTCTACTTCTTTCAAACTTTTCACGCCAATTACAGCATTTTCCTCGGAAGTGTTCGTTGATGGGGTAACGTTCAATGCGATCAGGCTCTCCTGGACCAATATCCCTGATAGCTTCTTTTACCAGGTCACCTATCGGGACCAGAATGGGCCTGGTGGACAGACTGGGTCTACTTCAAATACTACAATCATCGAGGGTCTGGCCTCGTCCACCGCCTACAATATCACGGTCCTCGCTTTCACATCCGCTGGACAAATTGAAGTGGGATCTGTAACAGTCTTAACTGGTAATGGATGTTCGTTTAGTGTGTTATGCCATTTTCTGTTCAAGCTGTACTTCAAAAGGTTTCCAGGAAACATCAGATATTAATTATTGACTACACCTGGTCTTTAGGTTTTTTTCCTCATTATTAGAATTATGGATTGATTTTGAAATGATGTAATAAAAATGCCTTAACATATTAGGTTATAATTAAAAAAAAACCTTGTGGAGAAGATTATGTATAATTGTATTAGTCTTTGTTCTGTTGAAAGAATAACGAATAGTGCAAAAGAAATCAAAATATTGGTAAGCTTTCTCATTTTTGTTTTGTTTAATTCCGGTAAAAAGCAATTATTTTCAGTGCACAATTCGTTACATTCCAAACACTCGCAACTGAACGTATAAAGACGTGTCATATTTTCCTGTGCCATTTATTTTGCAATACCTTTCCGTACCAACAAGGCTATAGTTCTGACTGCGTTGTAAACTATCTTACAATACTAACAAGTGCAATTTATATATGACATTGTTACAGAAATCGAATCAACAGTTGCAGTTATCTCCAGAACAACAGATACTATCGTCCTCACTTGGGACCCTCTCCCAGGCGCTCTGGTGTACACGATCAACTACACCGATGGGGTCAGTACCAATGTTGACCAGTCGTTTGACTCTTTTGCTACGATCTCTGGTCTAATGCATAATACCACGTATGAATTTTCGGTGAGGGGTTTCGGACAGTCGGGTGAGGTGAATCTTGGATCTGCGTCGACCATTACAGGTACGAGAAATGTCAACGTCTCAACCCAGTCAGAACATTTACCACATTTTTCCAAGTTTGGAATGGAATATATATACCAGCAAAAGTTAGTGTAAGAATCCACCATTTCGTAATATGCTTGAAAAAGTTCAAACTATTAGTTTTTCAATTCAGAACTACATCCGTTTCAGATATGTGATTTATTGAAACAAAAATATAGCTTTTTAGAAATGTTAACGTCTCAACCCAGTCAGAACAATTTACCTCATTTTCCCAAGTTTGGAACGGAATATATATACCAGCAAAAATTAGTGTAAGAATCCACCATTTCGTAATATGCTTGAAAAAGTTCAAACTATTAGTTTTCCAATTCAGAACTACATCCGTTTCAGATACGTGATTTATTGAAATAAAAATATAGCTTTTAAGAGTACCAATAGAATAATCTTTCCCATATTTGAAGAAAAAAACAAATTCTACACGAAATGGTAGTAATACCTCGGTGTAAGCAAACTTTTAAACCTCTGGATGTAAAGTAGCCTCAGAGACATAACCGTTTTTGCCTGTATTGATCATTATCTTCTCATCTCACTAGCCCCTGATACCTGCGCTTCTTCACCCTGTCTTAATGGAGGGCAGTGTCTGGATGATTTCTCGAGCTTTACCTGCCAATGTGATGTCGGATATCTCGGTGATTTCTGTGAAACGGGTGAGATGAAATGATGTTGTACTATTGAGTTCCGTTTTGTTTTGATGATTATGCTATTGGGGTAGGATTTATGTCAATAGACTTTCTTATTTTATATGAATAGGAGAGAGAGAAATGATTCGATTCAAACAACAATGTAAGGGTTGGATTAAAGTAACGTTTTTTTAATTCAACCTTCATATCTTCCGCACGATTGAATTAGTTTTCTTGTAACAAATGATAGGGGTAAATATTTAACTAGATCAACAACATGAAGCTCGTTCGGTAACGCCCACAATTCTTTAAAATTACAAAACATAGTAATTTTATATAACTAATATTTTAAATCGATTAATCGATTCGACTACGATCAGCACTGGTTTGCTCAAATCTGTCAATCGTAAAAGATAAGGGCTTATTCGCAATGCAAATTATTGTAACTCTTGCAAAGAAAGGTCGCAGTGCAACGCAGGGAAATACTACGTCTATCACGCAAAATTGCCGAGAAGGAACGTTGCATGAAGCGTAACTTGATGGGGATATTTTGTGAGCAATTTATTTTGGGGGGTAATTTAAAGACCTGGCATCCATAACAACACTTTAGTTTAAACATATCTAAATAACCTGATTATGTCTCTACACAGCGATTCAGTGCGTTATACCTCCAATGCCTGATGCCCTCAATTCCTTTGATGGATTGTGTAATGGACCATCGATCATCGATTTTGGCCATAGCTGTACATACCGCTGTGATCTGGGCTTCATCATCAGGGGCCAGACTACACTATCCTGCCAACCTAACGGAACACTTGATGGAACATTCCCGTCCTGTGAAGGTAGTATATATATGAACATCTTTTGATCTAACCATTTGCACTGTCATTCGCGTATCTACTTCTGGTTATAGGTTAATCTAGGCATTCTTAGCATGTTCTGATTTAAATTTGATAACCGAAATAAAAAATCCACATGACATCCGGCCTTGATTTATATCAAAAAATTAAAAAAATTGATCGAAGGGCCTGTAATACTCTTATATATAATTTGCTTTCACCTTAGAGGGTAGGTATGATCTATACAAGATGGAAAGGTTGAAACTATTATAAATAAAATTATCAAGGAATATATTTGCAAATCTTTAATATATATCGAAGATCTTAGACCAGGATTTCATTACCCTGTAATCATGGAAGTGAAAAACCTAAAAAGTATATCTAATTAACACGTATCTCATGTATACATTTCGAACCAGCACCTGACAGAACAAAACAAATCTATATTATACTTCATAAGATCATCTTCCAAATACAGATCTTTTGGAATTCTATCAGCTTGAGATATCCTTCCAAACACCCAAGTATTCTATTTCTAACTAGAACTGTATGAGGTTCTAAATGATGATAGATTCCAATACTTTCGATTGATTGTCTTTTTATATAGATTTGAACGAATGCAGCAATGGTTTGATGTGTGCTGATCCGAATAGCTTCTGTCTCAACAATGTCGGGTCCTTCATGTGTGTTTGTAATGGCGGATTTCAACTCATGCCCGATGGAACGTGTCAAGGTATGAAAACATATCCAGGTTAATGTGAAGAAAATTACAAAAACATACTTTTAAAAAAACTGTTTGCATTATTATCTAATATTACTGATTATTTGTAAAGGTAAGAATAGATATCCACATTGTGGTTTTATTGTAGTGAATATCCATTGTAACTTAATAAAGTTATGGAAAAAGACATTGAAATTTTCTCTCGCCAAAGAGCAGCGCTAGGCATATACCATGATTATTGGAAACATCAATTTTCAGAAAGTGCATCATTGTCATGATTTTCTTCAATCCGACGAAATCTCACATAATTCTTCGTACCTTATTCAGTATTTAATCTAATCATGGCATGTGCCACAGTTGATGTGAATTGGGGGTCAATCACGATACGTTCTTGTGTTTTTATGGACAGCATCTACTACTATTGCCTGCACGGCTGATCTTTGTCAGAATGGAGGTACATGTCTTGCAGATGTCAACCGTTTGACGTGTGCATGCCCAGTAGGATTTACAGGGCCTGTCTGCGAAATAGGTAAGGAAAGATATTAAAAGCAAATTCTTTTCGTGTACTACTTTCATTCGGGATTTATATCATGTTCTTGGAAGAAGTTGCCGAACAACAGAACAAAAGTGAGGAAAGCGTTGTGTTAGGTCCATGAAAAATGAATAACAAATAATTGTTTCAATTCTTATTTTTAGAATTGTTTTGGGTTTATATTTTGGAATTATCATCATTCATTGACGAACATTTACTGAAATCTCATCGAATGATGTTAATGGCATGAATACAATTCTTTGGTCTCAGAGCGCCAGGAATGGAAACTATAGATTTAACGCTATGCAAATTCTAATGTGTGTTCGATTTGGATTTGATTACCATTCATGTTGCTGTAATAATAATCTTTGCCAATTGTGAGGTTTTCCCCGTACATGGAATTAGTGTTTTAAGATGACCTTAGCATCATTAATTCGTTTTCATTTCAATAAAGGATTTCTGTGATTTCCTCTTTTTAAAGATTTATCATGCGGCGGAGTCTCATGTGGATCTTCTCAGGTGTGTGTCAATGAACAATGTACGTGCCTTGATGGTTTCATACTTGAAGCAGGATTGTGCCAAAGTAAGTAGAAATTAATTATTCTGAATTTGAAGTTAATGATTTCGTGGAGCAAGCACTACGTACTCTGTAATAAAAATAGTGACAAAAAAAAAAAGTTCAATTTTTTTGATAGCCGATAAATAAACAGCTAAGATAAATGTTATCACATTGAAATAATTATATTGATATGTATAGTAAATTAACATAAACGGGTATTGATTGCTTTTAAAAGCCTTATCTTACTCCTTTCACTTACGAAGCCAGCGACAATATAAATTCACAAGAAAAAGATGAATAACTTCGATATACTAATGATACTTGGTAGATGGTTGATACATAATTTTATGTAAATCAAAGCGCCATGGCTTCAGAATACTTGGATTATCATATGATTGTCTAGATGCCAATAATCGTATTATGTAACGTGTATAATTAAGGCTATGAGATAGCTATTAGGGGTAATAATAATGAATTTTTATTCTCTTATAACAAAAGGATAACCATCAGTTCATAATCGTATCAGAGCTATTTATCTGTTTCTTTCTTTGGTCAACTAATTCCATTTGCTTTTGTTTCTCCTCATGATTATATTCATTTTTACAGTCAAAATCTCACCACAAACAAAGAATAATTTATGATCAGTACGTATTTATCAAAATAGCTATCTGTGACTTTGAATTTGATAGGCTCTTGTTCACCGTCTTGCGATTTCGTCACTGAGATATGTTTAGAGACCTTGAGAGGCTTTGAATGTCACTGTAGACCAGAAAGAGAGAGAAGCTTCTGGACTGGACTCTGTCTTCTTAGTAAGTTGTAAAGGGGTGTGTGTGTGTGCGTTTGTGTGTGTGTGGGGGTGGGGGGAGACACGCATAATGGCTTCTTAAGCTATCTTCTGAAGTCTAACTTTAAGTCTATCATTGCATATTGCAGCTTTCTCTGGTAAGTCTGGTAAAGATTCATGTTTTTATAGAGTTTTTAGTGAATATAAGTTTCCATCTGTATGTCTATGAAAAGTATGCAGTGTATGGTGTTGACACGCATTACTATTAAGCGCTATATAAAATAGTGTAAAAATGTATCATTGCACATGTAAGTAAGTAATTGGTGTAACTCTTCACAGGTATTATGCGATATGTATCTCTCTGAATGTTTCCTACTCACATCGTAGTATGGTTATTTATGAATAAAATTAATTATTTAGAACGCTTACAATGGGGATCAGGGATTACTTTTCCTTCGAATCTCCATACTGTTCCTATTTATCCAACTCCTTTCACTTGACCCATTTCTTGTACCTCAAAGGAAGTAGAGCTTTTGTCTCGGTGTTCACTATTGATGAAATCGGTGGTTCCCTAGTGGACTTCAATCCTTCGTTCGCTGATCCTACTAGCCTCGCTTTTCAGGATGGATCCGACGCGGTCACTGGTCTAGTGAGTATGATCATGCACGGCACCATGTAGAATTGCTCTTAGAGTACTTCACAGGCTTTAAAGGAACGTTCACCCTGATATTAATATGGTTTTAATAGAAACAGAAGAATGAGAGAAACAAGTCAGTGACAGTTTGAGCAAAAGCCGATTAAAAATGAGAAAGTTATGAATATTTAATTGGCAACTCTATATATATTGTATGTAATTTTTTTATGAAATAATAAATTGAAATTGAACTCTGTACGTATCTTGCACACTGTATGAAAAACAACATTTTTAGATCACACATTATCCCCAAAGAAAATTATTGCACATGTTCCTTTACAACGACTGTATGCAAACGATATAAATCGAATGACAAATGATGATAAAGACAACTCATGACATTATTGTTGTTGTTGTTTTGGTTTATAGGCGTTTATCATTCAGGAGTGAATATTTACGTCATTACTGCCCAATTGATAAGCTTTGTATGTTTGTCTATCATGACCCGTTCTGTTGCAAATGAGCAAAAAGAACATAAAGCTCACAGGCATTGGTATCTTGTAACCTTTTTAAAAGTAAAATTAAAGAAATAGGAAGGAAAAGTCTCTACGATAGGACAAAATATATATATTACTTTTATTACTTTTTTTTCTACCCACCATTTTGCAGTTACCGCTTGCTTTTGAGTCGGGTGGGATGCCAGGCGTCATCAGTGTAGATGTCGGCGGCTTTTTCCAGGGTAGTCTGATGTGTGAGGTAATAGTATACGTGGGCCAAGACTTTCATGGTTCCGAGTCCGACCTGGAAAAGGTCCTGATGCCAAATGAATCTTCACCTCGCTTCGCTGATGATACCCGCGAATTACTCATTCGGAGAAACTCTGTCACTGTTCATGGTATGACTCTTCTTGTTATGTATGGCCATACCGAAGAACAGCCATTGGCTGAAGTATCCCACCGTGCTAAAATAAAATAAACAAACAAACAATACTATTTTTGATCCGCTTTAAAAGAAATTAAGATAGATATGTAAAAAGGACGAAGTAAACGGCATATTCACATGTTAGCATCTCTATAATGTTATTTCAATATCTGAACATTGAGACTAGAACAACCAAAGATATCTTTACCATAATATGCATTATTGTAATCAATTTTTAAATAACTAGAGGTCATTACTTTTACTTATTGAGCACGTCTGCTGATATATATTTTATAATCTCTCAATTCTACATGATATTGAGTATAAAACCCAGATGATGCATTTTCTTAATTTCCTCCATTATGACTTTATTGAAGCAGTGTTTCTGCTACAGGGGTTGATGTCATTGGCGTCTTACAATTCCTCATATGTTTCGTCTTTCATCTTTATAGAGATTACCAACATCAATCTGTGTGAAGCTCCCGAGCTCAACGACTGTTCCGTGAATGCTGTATGTATGGATGGGGATGGAATCGGCTATATCTGTATGTGTATGGAAGGCTATATGGACATCTTTCCGGAATCGTTGCCTGGACGCTACTGTGTGGAAGGTATTTAAAGCCCCACTGTCCTACTTGTAGCTACTTGCTCCCTCTATATAGAAAAATTCCCCAATCGGTGCCTGTTGGTCCCCCATGATCCTCTTTTTCTTATGTTAGTTGAGAGCTGAGTTAATGAGATAGCCACCTCTGAGTGACCTCGCTGTGTGGTCTAATTCCTTCTGGCCCAGTGGTATTGAGGGTATTTAAATCCCTATGAACGGGCTCGGCCTAGCTCGGAACTATGGCAGACTCAGCATCGGTGATTCGGTCTCAACAGATGAACCCTGAGCCTAGATTTTGTGTTTTAGAGACTTTCAGCTCTTAAAAATGTCAACATTGCCTCATTAGTAACTACCTTGCAGACTCCTAACAAAACAAACAATTTGAAAATTGTGTTTTGACGTACTACAAACAATAATATAAACAATACCTTGATCATTCGCGATTGATTCGAGTGTCTTGGCTATTACTCGGCTTTAATTTGCCGCCTAATCCGGAACATCCGTAGTGCCGTCTTTGCCCGGATGGCTTATGAACAAAATTTTCTTTCTGTTACCACGATGTCTGATAGCTGACATCGATTTTCATCATATTAGTCGGATACCAATTGGACTATGAACAATGTCATTGGGAGTTGGGAGAAAGGTAAAAGATTGGAGTAAAATCTGGCAACCTCATGTGAAATTTTAAAGCAAATCTGTATTTGATGTCTTTTGATTTAAATATTTCTGACCGTTTTCAACAACTTCGAAAGTTATTAATCCCTAATTCTCTTGGAAGAAAGCATATAAGTTATTTGATTTGTCAACAACACTACCATCAAGGGCGTCGATAGATGGCGCTTGCTATGTTCAAGACCGTATTTTTGAAATGGATGAATCCCTTTTTTCTTTCCTTTTTTAAACAATCCATTGTCTATACATGTCTGTGTCTGTGTTGTGACCCACTCACATGTGACTTGATTATATTCTCTATTTATCTTTTCAATGTGTTTTCTATATCCTTCCAACCATTTGGCAGATACCTATCCAACCAACGCACCAGGAACAGACCAGTTACCAGGTAGGCATCCGTCTTTCATGTCTGTTATTTGCTGTTTCCAATGTAAATTCTTACGTTAGCATGTAACAAAATATGACAGCGATCTGACAAAGATGTCCACATTGTCTTTTCTTTCAGATACTTATAATTCACATGAAATGGATTCAACATTAATGAATATTTCCTTCTCAGGATTTTCTTATATCTGTTTGAAAATACTTCATAAATAAGAATAATTGCTTGGAGTTATAGTGGATTTCAAGATAAATATTAAAATATTACCATTGATCAACACGATATCTGTTAATTGTCTAGGTACATCTGACAGTTTTCGATTACATTTCTAAGCGGTACCCGTTGATCCCCCATGATGACCTCGCAGGGAGGTCTAATCCCTCTATGCCAGAGTGGCTTTAATCACGTGTTTTCTCTCTTCTCTCCCTGATGACAGGAACTGGTATTGACAAGAGGACTCTGTTCATCGGCATAGTTTCATCCGTTGCCATAGTAATCCTACTCATTTTGTCTGTGTTCTGCTTTAACCTTATTCGCATTCATCGCGAGGAATACAAGGTTAAAAGACGGGCTGCTGCTCCAGAGCACAACCATGACGTCAAACCTCCTGAGGTATGCTTACATATCAACACGATTGAAAAGACATTCAGAAGATCAGCATATAACAGTTTGAAAAGCCTGGTTGAAATGCGCAAACGAAACAGTGACGTATTTCGTATTCTGAACATGATTTCTGTTGGATATAGTGCCAGGGTATTCAAGGTCCTCTTAAGTTGTTTTTCTCAAAATTTGTTGCACTTTTGACTGATGATACAAAATATCAAAATTTATTTTGAACCCCGCTTTGTTTCAATGATAAGGCGCTAATGCATGAAAGAAATTCTGCGTACAGAGTTTCTATTAACCCCACCTGCATGTATTTAGAGTGTACAGTTTAAGATTAGAATGTGTTTTGCTAATAATCATGTGGCTAAGGACTATTATGAAAAACGGGTACATACTGCATTACACCCAGTTAAGATGCAATGGATTGATACGGAACAGAGTGAAGGAATAACACACATTGCAGAATGACATATATGATACAAAACTATTCAGTCACGTGGGTAAGACGATTATATTTCGCTATAATTTGATTCATGTTTCGCTCACATTCTAGTCCAATTGTTATTCACTCGACATAATGCACTAGTATGTGGTGTAAATGATTTGTAATTGGGTGAAGAAAAAGTATTTTTTAAAGACAATAACAATTGATTATTTAAGTCTTCAAATATATTAGCGACATCGTATCTATTATAGCTTTGATAAATTGGCGACACCATGTTTATCATAGGTTTGATGAAGTGTTGCTTCCACATAAGAATCGTCTCCTACAGTTAGTGCTCAACCTCCTGAGTGGATGAATATGATAAAGATGAAGTATAGATGTACCGTTCATTTGACGTAATAATTAATCAGCAAGTTTTCTGTCATCTCTCGGCTTTTTCTAGGGCTGTGTTCAATCCTCGGTTCCTGATGTGTTCTTCAAGAAATCCAGCCCTGCTGATCATACTTATATCAACGCCAATCCGCAACTAGTTCAACAACACCCATCTGCTTTTAACCTGGAGTCAAAGAATCGTGCTATGGTCATGGATAAGCTTCAAGCTGAGGAGGACGGTAATTGATCTAAATAAGACCACAACGTTTGAAATAAAATGTTTCCTTTTCGGAAAATAGACGGTAGTATGTAGAATTAAAAACAAACAAACATTATAAATGATTGTTATTGCTGTATATAAATGTATCTTGCTTTAGTTAAGACTTTGATCACTAAATTGTAAAATGTGTATTCAGTATAGCTGTATTATTTGTGTACAGTTTTATGGAGGTGCTGTGGTTTTGGAAAGAGATTGTACTCTAGTCTGACCGGGTTTGAGTCCAGACCGCGTTTTTTCTCTGACTTCCCTTAGAGTGTGCGTGCAAAGTGTAATGTACTGTTTAGTCACATTGACAACTTTTCATAAACTTGCTACGGATAACAACTACCACAATATTATAATAAATCAGCACACAGCCAATCAAACACGATGACTACAGTATTATGTAATATTATGTTAATTTTATCAATGATAAAATATTTATAGAACAATGCCCATGCTATTAACTATGCCGTGCATTGATGGCATTCATTGCCCATCTCTTCATTGTTAAGTATGTTCCATTTAATTTAAGTTGTATTTCAAATATGTGATTCACAATATTTTCTTTTCTGCAGAAATGACTTAAATGTATATTAAATTTGTTATAAAATTTGCACTATTGCAAAAATATTTTCTTTATTATGGTCTATCATTTAAATCATTTTTTATTTAGCGATTTACATCAAAAAATGACACGTCTTGATTATTGTATCATTTTAGTCCGTCGCCCCCTTGTTATAAATGCTGTGGTTTGTATATGTTTCACCGATGTATTGAATGTAATCTGTAGACATTGTCGATAAGTGAAAATATTTGATTTGTTCGACTTTAGTTCTTTGGCAATGGAAATATTCAGTTACATTCGCAGTAATTCATCACGCATCTAGATAATTTGTTTTTTAGGTCTTGAAATTCTCAATAGTCATTTGGATTGAATTAAAGCAAAATATGATGTAGAATTTAGGCCTTTATGAGGACGGATATTACGTATTTAGCTTATTGCATAGATGGTGAATAAGGTTGTTCTATTATATGAAGCTGAAATACATCATGAACAAATTTGCCTATTAAAACAAGACTTTTAAAAATCCAATAGCGCTATACCGTTCATATTCTATGAGGCTCATTACAAGTCAACTAATTTTATTTCCAAACTGAAATATTCACAAATACTTTGTAGCAGCTGATATATTTTTTAACACGCAAAAGGCGAGAGGCATATGAAGAAGGAAAAAAAAACAACAGAAAATATATACAAAGATTAAGAGATAAGAGTCGGAGAGGCAAATAGAGTTGGTACACAGAAGAAAGAAGAGAGAAATAGAGAGAGAGAGAGAGAGAGAGAGAGAGAGATAGAGAGAGAGAGCGAGAGAGAGGGAGAGAGAGAGAGAGATATGGAGAGATATATACATGTTTATAGAGAGAAGGGAATGAAAATATGAAAAGAAAAACAAATATCATAGAGGCTGCGTGAATTTCAAAGAGAAAATTTCAATTCCTATAGCTCGTGACGGACATCTTTAAGGTCCTAAATTGCTTAAAACTCAAGAGCTTCCGGTGGCTCCGCCCCTGAACCCCGGCAATGGCTCTTCTCCTGCTTTCGTTGGCAAGCGACAAGCGATAAACCCAAGTAGGCTTATAAATGATTAGACAATGTTTAATTTGCTTTTGGTCACATTTTCTACATGGGATTGGAAATGACGGAAGGATTTGGATCAATGTTTGACCCTATGCCTCATTTTTACTGACCCCCTTCATATGGACACAAAGAGTATAAGGAAGATTGAAATAATATCATTAAATTATGGACTTTTATACGTAATGAAATATAAGGGAGGAGTATCGGCATGTAGGGTTAATGTGCTCGAACATAAACAATTATTACAGTACAAAACAAACCAAGTCTACTATCTTTGTTTCATACCGTAGCAAGATGTGAATCATAGCATTTCTCATCTCGTAAAATGAGTTTAACTTGAGTAGAAATGTTGCCTTTATGACGTTTACCTCTCTAGGGTACGTTTATGCTCAACATGTTCTGGCCAGAATGAGGCATTTGTTACGCGTTTAGTTCAAAACACGGTTGCGTCCTTTCTCATTTTTGTAGAATCACCGAAAAACGGCGATCGTAATCGCCGATCGTAAACTCACAAAACTTGTGTTTTGGTTTCTTCATATAGAGGAAAAGGAAAGAGTTCATTGTGCTGGTCAAACACATAGATGCTCATTGACATTCATTTACAGAAGTGGTTAATGCATACAAAGATGTTTAGGTTTAATGAAGCGCATGCATGTAGCCGGTATTGGAATGATTGTATAAAGAAGGTATTAGAAAGGATAGAAGCTGGGGGGGGGGGGGGGTTAGGGTAAGGGTTAGAAGCTGGGGGGGGGGGGGGGGAGGCGGTGGTTGTGAGCGGAGGAGAAATAGGTGCAACTTTATTTGTAGACATGTCTTTTCTACATAGGTTTTATTGTGTGTGTTATATGTTATGTAAATGTTTAATGTATTCTTCTTTTTTTTTTCAACGGGGACAGTTTGTGGCAGCCTTTGATCTGGTTAGTTTTATATGGCTTGAATGTGGGCAACAACCTTTCCATCTCTCATCCACCTATATTATCTACTCAACACGCACATGATGAGTAACACTAACATTTCCGTCTGCAATTTGATATCCTTAAATGTAAAAGGTATTCGGGAGAAAAATAAAAGAAGAAGCATTTTCAAATGGTGCAAAGAAAAAGGTGGGAATATTATTTTTTTACAGGAAACCTTTAGCACACAAGATATAGTTAATACTTGGAATTCGATGTGGGAAGGCGAATGTATATACAGCCACGGTACTAATCATGGTAAAGGGGTTATGATACTATTTGATAGTGGAGTAAATATTAAGATACGACACACAGTTATCGATGAAAATGGCAGATACATTTTTGCAGTTGGTTTTCTGCAGAATAAGGAGGTAATACTCGGAAATGTTTACTTCCCTGTTGGGAGCAAAGAGTTGGAACAATTGGAGTTTCTGGGCAAAGTTAGAAATATTTTGGAAAAAGATGAATTCAAAAATAAACCTCTCATTATTGGAGGGGATTTTAATATGGTTAGAGATGTACATTTAGATTACAGTGGACATAATGTTAATAAAAAACAGTCTAAGCTTAGCTATGAATTTGAAAAGTTTTTAATTGACTATAATGCCACAGACATATGGCGTGTCAAAAATAATTTAAAGAAACAATTTACATATCACCAACAGAATCCTAAAATGCATAGTAGATTGGACTACTGGGTTATTTCGGAGAGCATAGAAGATATGGTATTTAGCTGCAAAATATTACCTTCAATTTCACCGGACCACTCAGCAGTAGAACTGATTATTAAACTACATTCTTCTACTAATCCTGTAATAAAAGCAGGATATTGGAAATTTAATAACAGTTTATGTAACGATGCAGATTATGTGAAAAGTATGAAAGAAGAAATAACACGGTTGAAACTCAATTTATCCAAAGAGATAATAGATAATAGAATATTATGGGATTATGTTAAAATGGAGATACGAAGCTTTACAAGAAAATACTGTAAGAAAAAAGCCAAAGAAAGAAAGGATAAGATTATTGGTTTGGAAAAAGAAATTTCAAAGTTAGAGGAAGAATTACAAATACCAGCGAAGGTGAATGACAATTCTTTGATTAACGATTTGGAAAAGAAAAGAAGGGAATTGAAAGGTCTTTACGGTTATATAAGTGAAGGGGTAAAAATCAGATCTCGAGCCCAATGGTTTGAAAGTGGAGAAAGAGAAACGGCATATTTTAAGCAACTAATAGATTTCAAAGGGAAAAAAAGTGTTATTAAAGAATTACAAGTAGATGGAAATATAACTGATGATGAAAAAGATATCATACAAGAAATTAGGAGATTTTATTCTAAACTGTATGCTAAATCAGAAGAAGGATTATGCGAAAATATTAATTTTTTCCCCAAAACCTTACCCAAATTAACAGAAAATCAGAGGAAGCTATGTGAAGGAAAAATTAACCAGGGAGAGTGTATTGAAATCTTAAAAGAAATGCAGTTAAATAAATCCCCAGGAAATGACGGATTAAATGTAGAATTTTATATTACATTCTGGCATGTAGTTGGTGACTTAGTTCTTAAGGCATTTAACGATACCATGAAATTCAAGGAATTGTCGCCTTCTCAAAAACAAGCAATCATAACGCTTATACATAAGGATGGTAAAGACCCCAAATTCATTAGTAATTATAGACCTATCTCCTTACTCAACGTAGACTATAAGATTATTACCAAAATACTTTCTAAAAGAATAAAAAAAGTTTTGAATGAAATTGTGTCGGTCGACCAAGTAGGTTATTTAAAAGATAGAAACATCGGTGATGCAATCAGATTAATCAATGATATGATTTTTCATACTTCTTGTTTTAACAAACCAGGGTACCTATTGGCAATAGATTATGAAAAAGCTTTCGACTCGATTTCACATAGTTTTCTTCAGAAAGTGCTCATTTCTTTCGGGTTTGGGCCAATGTTTTGTGAATGGGTTACAATTTTACTTACCAATGCTCAAAGTTGTGTTTTTAATGGGGGTAAATCAACCGGATATTTTAAAGTTCAAAAGGGTGTAAGACAAGGAGATCCGTTATCTCCATATTTATTTGTTTTATGCATAGAATGCTTAACTCACTGCATTAGAAATGATAAGTTGGTAAAAGGTATTTGTTTTGGAGAAACAGAAATAAAGATGATCTTATATGCAGATGACATGTCAATTTTTGTACGAGACATAAACTCGATTAATAGAATAGAGGTAATCATGGAAAATTTTAGGAAAATATCAGGACTAAAGATTAATGGAAATAAAACATTCATTTTACCCTTAGGATCTTCTGTTGGCTCTGCGACTGTGTATCCTTTTGGAATGGAGGCACACATTTTAAAAATACTCGGTATATATTTTACATTAGATCCCAATGTGGCGGAAGAGATGAATTACAAAGAAATATTAAGCAAAATAAAGAAATTGTTAAATTGGTGGAAACAAAGAGATCTTACTTTGATAGGGAAAATTCATTTACTGAAAACATACGCATATTCAAAACTAATCTATGTAAGCTCTTTGACTCCAGTGCCTGAATGGGTTATAAAAGAAATTGATGAAATCTGTTTTAATTTTCTATGGCGAGGTAAAGACAAAATTAAAAAAAGTACCATGTATTTTGATTACAAGCAAGGAGGATTAAAAATGCTCAACTTTCAACTTTTTGTGAAAGTACAAAAGGTGATGTGGATTAAAAGACTTGTAACAGGAAACCAGAGAGTTAAATGGAAAAAGTATTTCAAATATTTAATGAGACCTTTCGGAGGAAATTTTATTTTTTACTGCAACTATTTACCTAACAAGATCGATATACAATTACCAAAATACTATCGGGATTTAATAAACATTTGGTTAGATATGAATGATTTTATTAAAAAAGATACAACTCACAAAGGGAATGAAATTTTTTTAAATAATAGGTTTATACACAATAGTGGAAAAACATACTTCAATGAAAATCTTTTCTTAAAAAATACTTACAGATTGTACCATATTATAGATGGAAAAGGAACGTTAAAGTCGGACACTTATTTCAGATGTATGGGACTAGAGGAAGAGGAAATATCAATGCTTAAAGAAATCTATGGTAATATACCTAAGGAATGGAAAATCGATTTAACAAAGAGGCAAATTTCATTTCATGACCTAAAAATAGAATTTATGTTCACAAAGAAAACATTCCAATTTGAATCGGTTTGTTCGAAGAATCTGTACAGGGCATGCATACAAAAAATGCAAGACGTCCCTGTCAGTTTTCAGAATTTACATTCATCATACAATCTGTCGGTTAAAGAAATTGAAAAGGTTTTTGTCCGACCAAGAATTAGTACATTAGATAATAAACTAAGAGAATTTCAATTCAAATTGCTTTATAAAATTGTTTATGTCAATCGTTATTTATACAGGTTTCAATTCATATTAAGTGATAAATGCTCATTTTGTGGAAAAGAAGAGGAAACATATAGGCACATATTTTTTGAATGCGAAATGGTGAGAAAATTATGGGATCAATGTAGTGATAGTTTGGATATTCCAATCCTTAAAGATATGAGCTGGAAGGAAGTTCACATTGGATTAGACGAAATAACCGAAGATAGGCAAATGATTAATCACGTGGTTTTATTAATTAAATATTTGATATTTATTAGTAGGGAAAAAAAGAAGCCTCCAAGTATTGAAGAAATAAGAGAGAAAATATTCAAAAGTAAACAGGAAGAAAGAAAGAGTGCTACTGAACGAAATACGTTGACGTTCCACTATACAAAATGGGAACATCTCAAGGTAAACATGGACAATATGCAAGAAAATGCAAGGGATGAGGAAAGGGGAGGCCTGCCCGGTTCACAGCTGTGTGTGATTGACCGGTCTCGACTGCCTTGAGCTGCCCACGTCTTCTTGTTTTGTTGTTGTTTGTTTTGTTTTCTGTTTTTTGTTTTCTGTTTGTTGTTGTTGGTTTTGTTTTTAACGGGGGTAGGCGGTATAACAAACTTTAATCATTCGATATAACTGAGTTGATTGTAGTCTGTACTTTGTTCCAATATGTTATAAATTATAATATGTAATAGAGATACTAGTACTACAGAACAAAATATAGGGGGGGGGGGGGGTTATAACAATATTAATTCATTCAATATAATTGAGATTACTGTATTTTGTACTCTGTAATTGGTTCCAATATGTTATATATTACAATTTGTATGAATTAATATTATTTATTGAGTGAATACAATAAAGAATATTACAAAACAAAAAAAAATATGGGAGGGGGGGGGCAGTATAACTTATATCTTCATTCAATATTACTAAGATTGATTATACTCTGTGCGGGTTTTTTCCCCCCATTATGTTATATAGTTAAATGATGTATGATTCGATGTTATGTATTGAATGATATAATGTAACACAGATGTACATGTATGAATTGATTGATGTATTGAATGAACACAATAAAGAACATTACAAAACAAAAAAAAACAAAGAGGTCCGTTTTGGATCGGCGATTCTGCAAAATCAGGGAATCTTTGTAAACGCGTTTAAATGGGCTCAACGTAGCATGCGCAGTGCAGGTTTGCAAATCCAGCTGCAGAGCCAGAATCATGCCTGGAGGAGCCAGAGAAGTGAGCATAAACAGTACACCGTGGAACTGCGATTACGATGAGCGTTTACGATGAGCGTTTCAAATCGCTCATTCTGCCTTCAAAATTGAGCATAAACGCACCCTAAGAATCTCTATCACGAGTATCCCACGACCTTTGTTAGCCTTGCAAGTACAGCCTTGGTAAAACATTGGACCAAGACGAATTTGACATAATTTGCAATTGTCTGATTTTCAACTCATTAAAAATGAGAAGGGTTGTTTTGATACCACACTAGAGTGTCGTTGTGTTTCAAATGTGCCTGTTTTGTTTCGGCAATAAAAATAATGGTGTAAAAAAAACAGAATGTGTGAAATGAAAAACTAACCTATTAATGTATCACATCAAAATAATTTCCCAGAATTTTAGAAGACGAAATAACAAAAACAAAAACACAATGGACATGAAGAGGACCTCGACAAAATTGAGTTACAAGTATCGGTTCACTTTTTAGGGGGTATAAATGACTGCAGGCGCGGATCTACGGGGGGGGGTTTAGGGGGTTTAAACCCCCCCCCCCCCCTTGGGCGGCCCAAAAAAAAAAAAAAAAAAAAAAAAAGGAAAAAAAAAGAAAAAAAGAAAGAAAAAAAGAAAGAAAAAAGAACGCACGCTGGAGAGAAACCCTTTCAAGTGCAAATATTGTGAGAAGATATTCAACTCATCTGGTAACTTAACCAAAAACATGATAACTCTGTGTATTAAACTGTTACTTGATTTAAAAAGACGTTATCATGCACTGCTTTTTATGGTCTCCATTGTGTTAATAGATGCCAGGAAAACATCACTTACGGGGTTCAAATAAACACCCCCCAAAAAATCGGCTCGCCGCTTCGCGGCTCGTGGACGATGCTACGCATATTCATTATTTTGGTAACCCCCCCCCCCTTAGCAAAAAGCTAGATCCGCCCCTGGACTGCTCTGTAGTGCTGAAGTGATATTGCCCGGTTGTGGCATGTAGTGTATCGGTACTAGTTGATGTGCACGTGTATACCAACTATGCAATTATGGAATTAAAGTGGATATCACTTGGGTCATTCTTTATTGTCTTCCTTCTATGCAAGATCGTTGTTTCTCAAACGGGTGCGTATAAAATACTATTTTATGAATTTCCTTGTAGATATTAATTGTGAGATATTTATATGATTTCGTTTTTTCACGACTAGACTGCTAAAGTGATCTAGGCTTATAGAAAGATGGAACATATATTTCGGTTTTACTGTAAATATTTACGTTACCCGTTTGTAAGTCTATCACTGGGCTCATACCATCTGGACTGATGTTGGACCGAAGGTTTTTGAATAAGTTAAAATCCAGAGACGACAAAAAAGAGACAAATCTAAAATCCTTAAGGAAAACTGAGATAAGAATTCCCAAGTCTAGACCATACAAATAATACAGGCAACAGACCAGTTAACATGGCGACATTGAAGTCGCTTGTGGGGTGGGATCGGGCTTCGATATTCAGAAGCTTTTCCCCGAAGGTTCGTAAATCCGAAGTTAGATAATTATGAATACACAAGTTGCTCATACCAGGTTCCATGAATCATAACATAAATATCACTTTGGGTATTTTGATGAGCAATACATTTTCAGAGATATTAAAGTGCCTTCCTGGATTGGTACGTAATTTTTCTTAATTATACTTAGAAGCAAGTTATTTAAAAAAAAAAAACAAGGTTTAATTTTTATGTTCAAGATCAGGTTTAAATGATGCACGGAAATGAGTTCAAAATGTGACTACGTTGCACTTGTTGAGGCTGTATGCGTTTATCAAACATAGCCGTCAGGCTAAGTACGATAGGTGCATAAACAGCCTCACAAGAGCAGATAGATCTTCTTCTTTTTTAAATAATGAACGAATGAAAACTTGAATCATTTGTTGTAAAGAACGAAAATCCAAGATCCTTGTTAATTGATTTAAAAATGAGTCATTTTTAAATTGTTCAACGTCATCATCAATGGAAAATAAATCTCAAGTTAGGTAGACTTATACTTTAGCGTGCACACGGAATTAAGTGCATCTACTTTCTACTTGCATACACATGCTGGGATATGCATAATATCTATGAGTGAAGTTTTATATTTATGCTTAGTCAATAAAATAACTATTCTACATTCCTCATCTCTTATCTAACTGAAGCTAACAATGTCTGCAGGATATCAAACTCTTTTAATGTGTTATTCAATAAAAACAATTCTTTTAAATTATAGGGAACACTGTTATTACTATTGACGACCTGGGCGAGGACTACATCAATTTTGTCTGGGACCATGACTCGACACAGGGCATTGTATCTTACGTCGTCACACTCTTTGCTTCTGATGGTACCACAGAAATAGTCAACGAACAATCTCTTGTTCCCATGGCAAGCATGACCCATCGATTCAGTGGACTTACCCCAGGAACACAGTACATCATTGATCTTGATATCACTACGAGCTCAAGTCCAACTCCGAGTGATTTTGCCAGAGAAGCTCAATACACACGTAAGCATGATTCTGTGTGGATTCTAACTCTACTGTATTTTTAAAATGTAGAGGTGTTGTGGTCATGTTGATAAGTCACTGGACTGTAGACCACAATATATGAGGTTTGATTTCTTGCAATGGCACAAACTTTGATACCTGTTGGCAAAACTTTGATCTACTTTTGCCACGTTCGACGTTACCGGCAGGTTTTTTTTTCCTTTAAAATTAAGTTAGCGCTACTGTTGATTGAGCCGTAACTGGGACGAAAACAAAACAAATCGTATGAACAAATATACATGGCATACAAACTTAATATCACTCAATCATGCTCAAGCATCATGAACATAGCAACAATTTGTACGAGAAATAATTTCGGAATTAACTTAGAAATGATTATGCAATTTCAAAGTGTTTTACCTTGCTTGTGTGTTGTGCTGTCAGTGTGTTTATTCAGTTGATGTGATATTTGTGAACGTGTAAAGACACGGATGTTACTGATCTATCACACATCCATTTGAGTGATATTAAGTTTGTATGCCATGTATATTTGTTCATACGATTTGTTTGGTTTTTGTATGTGTTTGCACTTCAGAACGCGAAGAAGGCCTCACAAGCCGAAAGCTCGTAATAAAATTATAAAGTACAGCTACGTCTCACGTTCCTAGACCATTTTCTTCACGCCTATATATACAGGGGCGGATCTAGCTTTTTGCTAAGGGGGGGGTTTGACCAAAATAATGACGATGCGAAGCATCGTCCACGAGCCGCGAAGCGGCGAGCCGATATTTTTTTGGGTGTTTATTTGAACCCCGTAAGTGATGTTTTCCTGGCATCTATTAACACAATGGAGACCATAAAAAGCAGTGCATGATAACGTCTTTTTAAATCAAGTAACAGTTTAATACACAGTTATATCCAGAGTTATCATGTGTTTGGTTAAGTTACCAGATGAGTTGAATATCTTCTCACAATATTTGCACTTAAAAGGGTTTCTCTCCAGCGTGCGTTCTTTTTTCTTTCTTTTTTTCTTTCTTTTTTTCTTTTTTTCCCTTTTTTTTTTTTTTTTTTTTTTTTTGGCCGCCCAAGGGGGGGGTTTAAACCCCCTAAACCCCCCCCGTAGATCCGCGCCTGATATATATATATATATATATATATATCTACACATACACATACCTTCTACACCATTTGTTTACATTGTATATTTCTGACAATCTTTTAAGTACACTGGACGCCAAGTAAAGTTGATAGGTCCGTTTGAACATCAATTTATTTTTACAGGACCAAAGCCACCTACAAACATCTTCTTGCACGTGCTCAGTGATTCCGCCATTTTGTTCAGATGGCAACCTCCGCTTCCACCTAACAACTTCTTTGTGGACTTCTTGGTGTCGGTCAACAATTTGAATGCAGGGGTTGTCCTAGAGAACGTCCTACCTCAAGGAGCTTCGAGCATTGCTATACGTGGTCTTCAGCGAGGAGCTCAATTTTACCTGGGCGTCTTTACTAATATTGAGCCTATTACGAGTGTCCTCAATGATTTCACTTATGTGCTACTAGGTAAGCGAGTAAACCTATCTATATTTTAAGTTGAGATTTAAATTTTTAGGATAAAGAGGCATGAGTGAATCGTACGATATATTAAGGTTTAAAGAATTTCTTGAGAAAGAGTCGACGATCAAGAGAAGTTGTATACAAGTAGCTCATAATAATGATAATATGGGGTTCTTGTATAGCGCTCATATCTGTCAGACTTGACTCTCTTTGCGCTCCAGATTATTACACTGGCTTTATTCGCACGGCTGCCGTTACGGCGCCCTTGCATTTCAAGGAATTAATTCCTGCCAGGTACCAATTTACATCAACAAAACACAATAACCAAATTAAATGGAACAGAGAAGAGTTCTATCAAAAGTTTTCATTAATTTCCCCAAACTCTATACAGTCGGTACCGCAGGTGATGTGATCATTGGGTCAGTTACAGCTCGGGAACTAGAGGTTCTCTGGATGTCCCAGGGTATTGATGCTCAGTCCTTCATAGTTCGTCTGTTCAGTGAGGATGGCACACAGGAGTATATGCAACCTTTCCCTGCTGGAACTACATCTGCGATATTTGAGAGCTTGACACCTGACACCCTGTACACCGCTGTCGTTGAGGCCATACCTACGGCTGGAGACTCAACAACTGTTGGCTCTGACTCAGCAACAACCAGTAAGAAATACAAAAATCTGTCAAAATCCTACAAAAAAATACATACCGTAGATAGAAGAAACACGTAGTTTTATAGTCTGTTGATTATAGCTTCGAGTCTTATGATAATGGGTAGAAAAACTAATGTCAAATATTGTCTGAAGAATTTTTGCAGTATATGGACTGAAGAATATCTTTTTATACTGGTTAAAATACTGGTTTAGTTAAAATATCTGGGTTATGTATAATTATGAACAAACTGCAGAACAGCATTCAAATCATGACATTAGTTTCTTTCTCTCTCAGCACATTGGGGGCGCTATAGGCCAGCCTAAATTTCACAGTTTTACTTTACCTTCGGTGGAAAAAAATTCACGTCTAACTCCGCTAAAACTTCTTTGACGGCTACCTGTAAATGAAAACGGAGAATTTTAGTTGATGATAATATTAGTAGTAATATTAATGATTATAATTACGACAACAGTATAATAGTAGTAGTATTAGTAGAGGAAGTAGTAGAAGCAAGAGCAGTAGTACTAGTAATTATAATGAGAATGATTACAATAATGATAATAACATTAGGCAAGCAAGTAAACTTGTATTTGCTTTTTTTAAGTTCAGTATGATTTTTCAGGATAAATATGCATGACAGAATAATTGTGCTCTACAGTGAGGACGAGGAATTTATAGAAAAAGAGGTGAAGATTATTAAGAGAAAACTTTGCACCAGTTGGCAAGTGAACATATCATATATATTAATGTTAATCAACCTCAATTAAATTAAAATTGGTTTCAGCGTGCATTCAATCTAATCATCTATATCACACCAAACATGTGGTGATCCGACGCTTCACTGGATTATTACTATCAAAAAACTGTTTTTTCATCAGAAGGCAGTTCATTTTTTATTTTGTCTGTATCCATGGCAACGTACATATTACATGAGGGCTCTTCGACTAAGATCTTGTTATATACCCTAAGGAAGCTTCTGATCAAAACCGGTGATTTTGTCCGCCGCTTGTCACGATAATCGAAAATGTTGACGCTAAGCGACCCCACTAAAAGGAGCAGTAAATAATTGGTGGCTTGGCACTTGGCAGTCTTGATTGTATTTTGAGACAGATCATCTATTACTTGAGATCAATAGGTACCCTGTCAGGATAGAAAGATAAATAACAAAATAAATAACTCGCGTGTCTCTGTTGACTACTACGGGGTTATTTTCGAGATGCAGAGAAGCTCGGTGTAATCAAGCCCATAGTATTGGATTGTCTCGTATTTCATTTAAATTCGGTATGATGCTTTCAATAGACTTGTGAAAAAGCTTTTGTATTCCCTCGTGAAAAATGTAAGGCCATTTTATTTGTTAAGTAACTGCCTGGCTTGCGAATTAAAGTAGTTTACAGATTGGAAAATGCTTGGATGGGACTGTAGATAGTGAATACGGAAGTCAAAGCAAACTGAACACTTATTTAGAAGGATTGAAAATACGTTTTTTTTTTTTTAATTGTTATAAAACTGGCAAAAGTGAAATATTTGATATTGTACAGAATAGGACATATTTTTTTGTGGCCAACACTGATGGCAGGCGCAGCTAAGCTGATGACTGATGCAAGCAACCCCCTCTATGTTCTTTAAACACACCATCATCCCTGACTCTACCATTACCAAGCTCCCCTGATAAACGACAGCTAGAACCCACCCCAAACTTTGTTTCCCTATAATAATAATAATAATGAACATTTGTATAGCGCCTTTTCTACAAGTAGATACAAAGCGCTTAATTAACATATACAATGAACAATTAACAAAATAGAAAGATGCTTAACAACAGACATGTATGTAACAATATAGGAATGAACAAAATAAAGGGTAAGACAGGTAATAGAAGAGCAAGAACAAGTGCTGGTAAGCGGGCATTAGTTAAACAAGTGTGTTTTGAGGTGTTTTTTGAAAGTCATTAGAGAATCAGCAGTTTGTACAAAATTGGGGAGATTGTTCCATGATTTTGGAGCAGTGGCTATGAATGCCCGCTTACCAGCATTGGTTCGACACCTTGGGGTATCTAAAACTGTACGAGTGTTGGATCTTAGGTTGTAACTGGAGTGCATTATCTTTCTTTCAAAATGTCCCGTCTTCAGATGTCTCCTTACATAGACTACCCGGTAGGTAGCAATATAATGAAACTCTCAAACTCCGCCCCACACAATCTTGCCCCCCCCCCCCCCTCAGCTGTTTTCAGTCCTAAGCTTGCGGCCACAGAGAGATAGCAGATGAGAGCAAACAAATAGATGAGAGAGAGAGAGAGATTGAGAGAGAAAGTAATTTGTTAATATAATTTTCACACTTGTTACTAATAACTTTCATGAAACGGGGCCCAGGTATGCGTGAATGGGGGACGGGGGGAGGGAGGGAGAGGGGGTCGCCCCAAAACCCTTTGCTGAACATAACATTGTACCGAGCAGTAACGTCTTTTTAATGCCTCCGAGAGTATTCCGACGAGTGATCCCACCATTATTATTTGACACAACCATGATTCTCTAACATGTAAACTAATTGAATGGTGGCTGAAAATCCACCCTCTACCTACCCCTTCTTCAAACGTGCCAACGAATGTTAATCATGTTAATTACAAAACGTCGATAATTTCGCCTAAGTCTAAGACAGGCAGGGAAGATTTTGCTTACGTTCTGAGACAGATCTATAAATAATGAAAGTACTTTGTCATAAACATGTCATATTCTAAAATATACATTAGCAAAGGCAGATGAAAACATGAACGAAATATCAGTTTATGAGTTGAAGTTAAATATCTTATCAGTTGTACGTAACACATTTTCAGGTCTATTCTAATATCAAAAGCGTAAATGATGAGAGAAATAAATATACTCATGTTTCCCCAAAAATGAATTCTGGCGAAATATTACACTGAGAAACTGATTTTCCTCTTTTTCCAGATGAATTAAGTAAAGTCAGAAGGAACATTTTAATATACATTTCTAGTGTATGTTTTTCGCGCCCTGCATACATCATGTCCATACTGAATAAATATTAAAAGCGTAAAAACAGACATCCTAAAAACTGATGAGTCATATTCATGTCTGTTTATGATTGTTTTGAGGAAACATCACACTGGAAAATAAATTTTAGCACATTTTATATCAAATCAATCAGGTACAATCGGTAGAAAGAAATTGTTTCCAGTGCTTGTTCGCGATCTTTTGTACAGAAAGAAGGGCGTGTGTTTTATTTCATTCCATTTGTTTCTTCTTATTGGATGCCGTCTATTTGCTCAGTATCCTGTTTTGGTGTTTTCGTGTGAAAGCAATTCATTGTGGAATGCCTTTGCGTGATGAAATGAAGAAAAACAAAATCACATCTCTCGTTTTGTCTAAAAATGAAAATAAAGAAAAACACGTTCTAAATCCAAGTTTGTTTTTCAACCTTGACATACTAAAATAGCTTATACAATTCGCTTATGAACGAGAAACCGGATTCCAATACAAAATTTCAAATGCATCGCTTGCAGTTAAAAATATTTCTTGGTGATGTAAATCACATGACATCACATGTCTGGTATGCAGAATCATGCAGGCGATAGCCTACTTTTCGTTACTGCAATCAAATAGACAAATCTTAACACAAAATTAAACTGATATAGCAAATAATCTTTGTAGCAAATAATCTTTGTAGCAAATAATCTTTACAGCAAATGTAGTCTTAATACCTCGTTTAAAAATCATCAATTTACTATCTGCGAAATATTGCGGTATTACTGCATGGTTTAATAATTTTCTTGATATTTGGTAAATAATTACTGTTTCTAGATCCTTATTAGTTGACTGGTTTTAATGTCTGCAAAATAAGTTTTGCATCCCTCAATAATAAATATCTATGTAAAATAATTGATATAATTTGTATGTATTTCACTTAGACCTGTATTTGATATTTGCTTAGATATATGTATAAACAGCCTAGAACCCCCCCCCCCGAAATGATCAAATACTGTACGTAATACAATACACTATAGAGTAGTCAGAGAGTACTCACTACTGGACTCCTCCCTTACTAAATAAATACTATTACTATTGACCTATATATTATTCGGATACAGAACAAAACAAACAAAAAAGGAAACAAAAAGAGAAAGAATGGATTATTACCAAGTCATGGTTAAAAGTTATTTGTAAAGAAGAACAGAGACTCAGACCTTCATTGTTTTGTTAAAGGAGAAGAAAGATGAATAATTTACAATGCAGTCTTGATAATGGATTTGTTTTGTTCGGTCTGCTGTTGTTTTGGTGTCGGTCTTATCTGTGGGTCTGGGGCGATGGGGATACATTTTGTGTTGCTTTATGCGATCATGCAGTTATATATATTAAAGCCTAAATCTGGCTATTCATACCATGCCTGATGTGTCTCCTTATATGTAGTTAGTACCCTACTTTGTATTCTATTTCGTTTTTTGTATACCACTTATGGGATGGACCATCCTGATCAGAACGAATGGTGTTTCATAGGGGTCTACATGGTAACTACCCACAAAACTTGTCTCAAGAAACAAAACAATATCCGTTGGATAACAAGCTAGAGAGCGCAGTTTCTGTCAAGTCACAATAATAATTTTGTCTGGAGATTTGTATCTGAGTCAGTTACGATGTATCAATATATTTAACAATCGTTGAACGTTTTGTTGTGGGATTCTCACCTACAAAATGTCTTTAAAACCTTCAGTTGAAATTTGCCAAGAAGATGTCCGAAATCGTTGAGAAAGAGGATGAGGAGAAAGAGCGAGGAGTAAGAGAGGGAAGTAAGAGAGTGAGAGAGTGTGTGTGTGTGAGAGAGAGAGAGAGAGAGAGAGAGAGAGAGAGAGGGGGGGAGAGAGAGAGAAAAAGAGAAAGAGAGAGAGAGAAAGAGAGAGAGAGAGAGAGAGAGAGAGAGAGAGAGAGAGAGGGAGAGAGAAGTTCTGGTAAGAATCGCTGCTGCAATCCCGCACTTCACAGTGTTCTTTCCCCGCGTAAAAGCCTTTTAGAGTATAACAACAACGTATTGTTTGAAAGTGGGGAATTCAAACTGCTCCAATGAATAGTTTGTCCTCGAAGATTTATTTAGGAACCGCCCTTGACACAAACACCCTCCAAAAAAGAAAGAACCGTTGGAAAGAATATAGAGTCGATTTGCTTTTCAGCCTTCTTACAAAAAAACAAAAAAAGTATTTGTTACCAGTCGTCTCTTACTTCCCTCAATCCTGAATAAACCTACACTAAAGATACCTTTGCAGCCAACATCAAATTCTGTAGAACTTTGCAGGAAATAAGAATATATCATGTATGTCCTATCTGTGAAATTTAAACGTTTGCAGTGTCCTAGTATTCAAATTATGCAAGGAAACCTGTTTATTTTCTAGACTTCCTTGTCAAACACTATTGAACGACTGACTGACATCTGTTTTCTTTGGTAATAACATACATAAAATGAGCTGTAACAGGTACATGAGCATTTGCCTACATCAATAACCCACTACTTAGAATGGCCAAAATTAAACTGATTGAATCTTTGTGCAGCACAAATGTACCACCATTCGGTAAAGGGGTCTGAAAATCAGAGTAATACTTAGGTGATTGCAATCACTTATGTCGATTCGACAACATATGGTCGTTATTTTCCCACAAAAAGCCATCTTAAACCCTTTTGTTTTGAGGGAAGTTCTAAATAAGTATTGTCTTTCAAATGCCGTTGGAATATTACCTTTTCTTTTGTTTGGCCTCCAAATAGGACATAGTACCTTCATGGAATCTCGCCTCTAAGAATTTTTTGAGAAGTCAGACATTCAGCGTGTGTGTGTGTAGTGGGTTTTTACAGACGTGTATCAATCAGCATTGATTGAAACTTGAGTTATTGGTAATGTAGACGTTATTATAAAAGCTATCGATGAATGGAAATTTGTGCAACACGTAATCAGGGAATTTATATGAGGAATTACACTGGTTTTCTCTCCACTGCTCTGCGAATCCCTTTCCTGGTAATTGCATAAAAAACACATAAAAGCAAATTGTAAAAAGGATGTCAAAATAGTTTACGTATTAATGTAGTAATTAGTTACGCTCCTATGGTACGTAGGATAATAGGTTATCAGCAAAGGGATAAATTTTCGTATTCTAATATAAACACGATGAGAGCCGGGAAAGAAGAGACTAAACGTAAAAAAGGAAGAAAAAATTAGGAAATCGATGGTAAATCTATCTTTTTGTAAAAGTTGATCTTCAAGATTTTTTAGGCCGGGTAAAGTATGATGTCATTGTCCATACTCTGAATTGCAATTTGTTGTGATATGTTTATTCAACGAACTGTCGTCACGCACACAATGCCTTTCAACCACACCTATTTTTATCAACAACAAAAAAGACAAATATAGATATTTTCTTTGGAAGGCCATACAAAGGAAAAGTTCAAGCAGAGGGAGTGAGAGGAAGAGAGTGAGTGATGATTTCTTGCTTTGAGTCAAAGATCAGTTGAGCAGAGAGACGGAATCTTTTTCACCTCTCGTTTTCGGAAAACATGAAATAAACGGACTATTGCATTACTTCTTATAATTTCAGGATACTTTTAGTTTAAAAACAATTTGAAAATGTTGTGGTTTGATACAATACTGATGCTTTTCTTTGTTTTGCTCTCTCCAGCAGTGAACGCCCAAAATGGTAAGAACTTTCATGATTCTTTCAATTCGCTTCATTATTCTCATCTGACCTGTTTTTTTGCTTTAATATACTTCTTTTCCTTGTTTAAATTATGGACGTGCAGTGTCATAAGGAGAAAGTGAGTAAAATGATAGAATCCACATTTCAAAGGGAAATCGGATATATTTTCACCCGAAAATCGTTCAACTCAGTTCAATGTCCTTACTATTCGTATGAGATTCAAAATGTAGACAAAGTGATTTCGACTGAACCAACGTAACCCCTTATTAAGAACGACGATAGTTAATGTAAAACCAGGTAGGAGTAGCATAGCAGTATCTTAGTATTCAGGAAAAAGTTATTATGTTATACACACTTAGAAAAGCCATTCTACTAGAGTGGGTCCATAAAGAAGAGAGTAGTTTCGGATTAATTAGACAGTGATTTTGCCAATCGTTGAACAGATTCACTAACATCCAATCGAGTCGCGTGTTAATTAAAATATAAGCGTTTCAGTGGGATCTTTGCTAATTGATCTTGGCTCATACCATCGTTTCGTGAAACGAAGGCTTGGTGTTTACGTTAGGGGCGCAGGAGAGGGATCCCTATCCATGCAATAAAGGCCAATATTAGTTCGGCTACTATGTATGATGCAGGCTGTGAGCCTAATTTGTATTATTTCACAAATGACTGGAATAAGTGCATTATCTGTTCGACACAACCGAATTGCGTGCTTCAACTTCCTCTCACTTTCAACTAATTCCTGGCCCTCGTGTGAAAACAAGATACGGTGATAGAGCACTTTCTGTAGCCGCTCCCCAGTTGTGGAATAGCCTCCCGTCCTACATCCAAAATGCTCCCTCTATATCCACTTTCAAAGTAATGTTAAAAACCCATCTGATCAAATCCATATCATGAATTTCGTCTTCTCCAAATATGTCAAATAAATAAATGATGTCGTACTACTATTTGTTATGAAATAAGTCATCTTTAGCTCAATTTAAGTTAGACTAAGTTGATTTATTCATTTATCTGTACCAAACTGTAATTTTGTATCGTAACATAGCGTAACATACTGTACTTTTGTACTGAATAATATTGTGTAATCGTGGTGCTGTCGTTCCGGATTTTATTTCGTGTAAGGACATTGCTTCACTTAAAGGGACTTTTAGATTTGCACAACGACAACGTGGATTGCTACGATCGACGTCCTTTTAATGCACTGCCTTGAATGGACGTCACACGTATCACTATCACTCCACGCTAATCTAAAAGTCCCTGATGGCTGCTGGTACAACGGCACCACAGCGCCCAGAAACAATGTATTAGGCGCGTTATAAATGTGATCTATTATTATTATTATTATTATTATTACAAGATATTAATTTCGTCGATTTTGTTTTCATATTGAAAGCTGCCCATTACTGACATAATATACAGGAGTCTGGAGAGCTTTCATCCTTTCTTGGTTTTATTTTGTTTTGAATGGAACAGTAATATGCCCGGATGACATCACGATGAACGTGACGGCTGGACAGAATGAGATAGCAGTCTCTTGGACGGGTCCAACACCTGATGGCCCGTCTGGCATACAAACCTCACATGATTCAGGAGCAATGTTTGGTGTAGGCAGGCATGCAGTGCTCTACACCGCTAATTACACCGGTGGTGTTTCAGCGACATGTTTCTTCTATGTCACTATCACGGGTATAAAGTCTTTCTTTAACATCACACTATGTAGGATTGATTTTCGAGTTCATTTAATGTGGCAGGTTGGTGATACATATATTTTGTTACTTCCTCATATCTGTATATATATTTATATAGATATATATTACACAAATCTTTTCTATATAGTAAAGCATTTTCATCATTTGGTCAGCCGACTTCATATCAGGCGCATCAAAATTACCAAATTTATACCACATGGACCCAAACACTTTCGGGCATGTTTGGGTAATTTTAATTTATGAGCAAGCAAAAATACACTTTGCTAGGTTATTCGAATTTGTTATTTGTGTAATTATTACCAAACTTTATGCTTACGTCTTTAATAAAGAAGTGTCTCGACAAGAGTTATTTCATTCACCTGTTACGAATGCCCGCCCGATTCCTAAATGCGTAATAAACGGTATCTTTGCATTAGATCATTTTGTAATGTAAGCCAAGTTAATGCATAACTCTTTGTTAAATGCCCTGTTACAAATGATTTCATGCACCTGTTAACAATAATTGTTTTTCAATAGTCAGAATGCGAATTGCTTCAAACAATTGTTGCTAGGTAACATTATGGCTTGTCCTACCTAAGTACCTAACAACACGGCATTTATGTAATTCGTATTCTCACTTTTGAAAAACAAATATTTCGCAACAGGTGCATGAAATAATTTGTAACGAGGCACTAAACAAAGATTTGTGTATTTAATTTGATTACATTACGAACATGGAATATCAACGAGAGAACGGTAAATTTTAGCATGCCAGCCACATAGCTCAGATACCTAGAGATCATCTGTATGCTTGTCAACAGGTGAAGATGTTTAATAATGTGTTCTTACATGATCCTGAACAAATGATTTGTTTGTAAACAAATAGATTAAAGGGGAAGTCCACCCTGACATTAAAGACTTTTCGATTGGCACGTCGACATAGTGGACTGCTACATTGTCGACGTGCAAATCGAAAAGTCCCTATTAATTTGGTTTCAGTACGTAAAACCAGAGAAATGAGGGGAACAGGTCAGTGAAAGTTTGAGCAAATTCAGATTGAAAATAAGAAAGTTATGAATTTCTGAAATTGCGATCAATCAAACACAAATTGGCAACACTTTGACGTAACTTGCAAGCTCCACTCAAATTTACTGTGTACATACAAATTTCACAAACTTTCGTTTCATTCGTTATTGATGTCGGAATAGATATATAGAAATATATTTGCAATAATCATATCTTGGGTGCATGCATGTTTTAAAATCTTCTTTAAGGAAAAATTAGAAAATTAAGATTTTTTTTCAGTACAGGGCAAATTGGAGGGGATCTATCAAGATACGTCACAGAGTTGCCAAATTGTGTTTGATTGATCAAAAAATGATTTCTTATTTTTGATTGAAATTGATCAATCTGACATGTTCCTCTCATTATTCTGCTTATATTAAAAGCCAACCTAATATCAGAGAGGACTACCCCTTATTATGTAACTTCATTCTGTCAAGGTTTATGGGTTTATTAGAGTGACTATATTTGGAGACATGTCCTGTCTCAGTAAATCATAAATGTAATATATTCCAGAACATTCCACTTAACCATGTCATTCATATACATGTTCGCAGTATATGACAAACACTGAAGGGCACTTTTACTTTTTTTGTGTGTGTGTGTGTGTGGGGGGGGGGGGGGGATAGGGGTGGAGCTTAAATGATAAAAATACATCTTCCCGTCAAGACTCCTCGGTATCGTAAATGGAATAAAAAGTCATCACCATATGTATATATGTACACAAATATTATTTATAAAAAAAACAGGCAAACGTCTATATATGACTTCATGATTTCTTTCTATTCTTTGTCAAGCCGATGACGGTAGTGCGGGGCCTGATATCATTCGATGTCCTACCAGTCGCACTCCCAAAGTCTATGAAACGTTTGATAATGTAAACTGCAGTCTTCCCTTTGAACCGCCCTTTGTCACCCAGACAATGGTGACCTTCCTTTCAACGCACACTCCTCGAGACACGTTCGATGTGGGTACATATCACGTGGTCTACACTTTTACCAACGTTCAGGGATACGTATCTCAATGCGTGATACCTCTCAATATTACACGTGAGTATTTTCGTATTCCGTATGCAAATGTTTATCGTCAGAAATCCATTTTTTCTATTGCTTTTCATGAACGTTTCCAGTTTATTCTGTAATATATTTCAAAGTTGCTTATCACGATTGTCTCTTTAATGTCATAATCACAACCCTTAAGAATATGTTTTTCCCCTCTCGGGGGAGGGGAGCAGGAGGGGTAATTTTTAAAACAAGATTAAATTTGCATAATTTATTTACTTGCAAAACTTTCATTGGTATTTTTGCTTCTTTCTCTTGAAATTGTTGCATCTCTGGTAATTGAACTCTGTTTGCTTGTATAAATATCTAGAATTTTGTTTATATCATGATATACTCAATTTTGTAACCTTGATTTCTTTTAACGAGTTTTCGTATTTTAAGCGAATAACTAACATGAAGAAGAAAAAAAAGAATGTGAACAAAATACCGTTGAATATTAAAATATCGTATTACATGTATAGATTATAATCTGTTTTAAAATGAGACGTGATCATTACTTTTTAGACAGTTTTATTTTTTTGAAAATAGCCTCATTTTGGAAGCTCATAAACAAAGTATAAAGCCGACCCTCTGGCTCAAAATAGATACACACTTGAGATACCTAAAGTTTTATATATATATTTACATGGCAAATATTAGAAAATTATTCCTTGTAAGATATTAAACGTTGATTTGAATTAATATAGAATTTGATTATACAAACAAAATACTAATGAAGAAATCAGTATCTGTCTTTTTTTAAGACGGATCTGCGGGATTCCACAACTTCGAGTCCATGACCGGAGAAATGAATGAAGAGTGAAATGAACAGTATTTTCCCCGTTTTTAATTTTTTTTAAATTTCAAGTTCAGCATTTGCAATGAACTGTTACGCCCCCTGTCATGAATTCGGAGAGAGACATCAAATATTTACCTCTCTTATATTAACCGTGTCTCAATTGTATAGACCGCAAACAAAGATATGCTAGAAAAAGAAGCAAAAAGTCACTCGTTTATCATTCCATTTGTTTTCTTAGAGGGAACCGATGTCTGCAGTTGCACACCTTGTCCTAATGGGAATACATGTAGCCTTGATTCAGTTTCTCCTGACGTTTACACATGCGAGATGGCGACTGGAGGTGAATGTCTTAGTTGTTATTTTTTTTCATATGTCTTGGCTTCGAATTGTCATTGATTCGAAATTTTAGTGTACTTTAAACGCTCAATTGGGATAATAGTAATAACAGGGCCCTCGAAAAGAACATTATTGATGCTCTCGGGACATCCTCTTTAAACGAAATTATATTATTATTATTGTTATTATTATCATTATTATAATCATTACTAATATTATTATTAATATAATTTAGATTCTTATTATTATTGTTATTATGATCATTATTATTATCATTATCATTATCAATATCATTATCTATATAATTAAAATTATTATCATTACTATTAGTATTACTATTATTATTATTATTACTACTAGTTGTATTACTACTATTATTATTATTGTTATTATTATTATTAATATTATCATTAGTAGTCGTAGTAGTAGTAGAAGTAGTAGTAGTAGTAGTAGTAGTAGTAGCAGCGGTAGTTGTCTTAGTAGTAGTAGTAGTAGTTGCAATAGAAGTACTATTATTATTTTAACATCGTTGTTGTTTTTGTTGTTGTTGTCTAGATCTAGCGCCATTTATCGATAATTGTCCAGAAGACTTGGTAGTGATTCTTCCAAACGGGATGAACTCGGTCAATGTCACCTGGACATTGCCTATCGCCTCAGACGATGTCGACACGGTTAACCTCACCACTAATCATAATCCTGGAGAGGCTTTCAATCCGGGAAACACTCAGGTTGTATATAATGCTACAGACAGCATGAGTCAAACTACATTGTGTGTGTTCAGCGTCGGAGTGTTCCCAACAGGTTAGCTAAAACTAGCAATGATCTGCGACAGCTTCATGTTTTCCCAATGTGACTTAGTTTCGTTACTACTTTCAATTGAAGGAGAGAGAAGAAAAAAAAGACAAATTCATTAATCATTTCATTGCAATGGCAGAATATGTATCTCCAACTATCCTTCATCTTGATTTGTTATTAAGTCAGTTTAATACCCAATGAAACACACTAATTTAAAGTCTAAAAGTCTTTTTTTGTGTGTGGTAGTGTACTACAGACTAACCCTCCAACATATCTTAATGTTTTTGAAACACTGATCAATCTGTATTGTTCAAAGACCTTATAGCCCGACCCGAGCCCAGTGAATTCAACAGAGCCTAGATCTTTTAGATGTAGACCAACCAAATATGCTGGAATGGCAATGTTTAAGCCTAAATCCTGTGTGGTAAATAAGATTTGATGTAGCAATATGATGAAAACTATTGGATTGAGAGGGGTGTGTTATCGAACGTAAATTGTTCTGTTTCCAGTGACGATTGGGAGAAAATAACTGACAAATCGATGAGTAATTGTCATTATTCTCCACCATGCACAGCCGATACCACGTCACCTGTCTTCTCGAACTGTCCTTCGACTGTGACCGTTCAATTACCCATCGGGCAGGAAAATTCTACAGTGACATGGACACTACCCACTGCCGTGGATACTGATGGTCAAGCCAATGTGGACTCGACAAGGTCTCCGGGAGATGTCTTTGGTGTCGGGATATCACATGTGGTCTATACTGCAACCGATGAAGTTGGGTTGCAAGCCACGTGCGACTTTAATGTCATCTTAACAGCTACCGGTTTGTACTGCATTCAAGATCCGTGTATTAAAATAAATATTTATTATTCAATTATATTTGATATGCCGATCGTAAGTGGAACATCCTCATCAGCCAGTTGCAGTGTTTATTAGGCCAGTATACACTATACACTGTAGACAGCAAACAAACAATCTACATAGAGCCACGGCTTAAATACAATACGCGTACAATTAGTGTGAAACAATATGAACATCAAGAACATAACACTCATATCAACCCCTACATCATCCTTTTGGTCACGGTGGACAATCGGTCATTAGAATTTTCACGGGTGAAAAATTTATCCTCTTATTGATAATAGAGTAATTCCTTTATTGATTAATTGGCTGTAATTTAGATTTCGAGGTATTTATAAAAATCTAAATTCATGCTTAATTAATTTGGAATACATGAGATGAGCTTCAGAGGAAAATTAATTGATACCATTTTCTAAATAATCGTCTAATTGTTCAGTCATAATATATTTTCAAGATTCATTTTTTGAGATACAAGTTTTTCTTAATGCACCTTTGTTGATACTTTTGTTTTTCTTTCTACATTTGCCTTTACAGAGGATCATGTTCCACCAGTCATATCCGATTGTCGATTTTCTGTGGTAGCCAAGATTGGCGACCCAGTCACATGGATTATACCCACCGCTGTTGATAATGGAGTCTCTGTCCCTTTATCCAGTCAGCCAACTTTGTTCGTTCCAGGGGTGTTCTTGCCAGAAGGCCGATATGGACCTCTCTTTTATACTTTCGATGACGCCGCTGGAAACAGAGCCGTGTGTGAATTTAATATTTTTGTCACAGGTACGCTATTTTCAAATTATTCAGTAAAATATAATCTCAAAATTGAGTTGCAGTTTTCGGTGACGTCATTGATGAGACATGCTTTTAAGGCTCCTCTCGTATGGGCATTAGAAACAGGACCAAACAAAACAAGCAAATCTTGATTTTTATTGAGGGTATGAAGCAGATTTGACGCGTCCATCATTCTTCTTTCACGTGAAATGCATGCTAAACCGAAAACCACATTGATCATATAAGTGTAAAAGTGAACATACATATACATTATATTTGAGGAATTCTTATTTATTTTCCATGAACTTGGATTAAACAGATCGTTCTGATATCGTCGCTCCTACACTCACTGAACCCTGTGATACCAGCGATGTGTTTGCTATTGCTGAACCTGGAGTCTTCACTGCAACTGCAACATGGACACCACCATCCGCAACCGATGAAACGACACTACAGAATGATATCATTGTAATAGCCACCAACAACCCGGGAGATTCGTTTGGAGAGGGAATCACACCTGTGACATACGTGTTTATGGACCGGCAGGGTAATTCGGTGGCGTGTCAATTCAACGTTGTATTCGTCCCAGATCCAAACAATGGTATGTAGGATCGAATATGCTTTATTAATGACAATTCAAATTGCATGGCGGTTAAATTGCTTGACAGATTATGTGAAATTTAACTTCTTTGGAGAATTGTGGTGTGATAGTTGTAGCATTCAAGAGTATGAACCAGAATTTCCTTTCCTTTTCTTCTAGATGACCCCGACCCACCTGGGTTTTCTGAATGTCCATCTAATGTAGTGGTTTCAGCTCCATTTGGTGCTGCATCTGCCGTTGTGACATGGACAGAACCGACAGCAAATGGCATCGATGGACAGCCAACTGTCACCTCGACTAACAACCCTGGAGGACGCTTTACAATCGGAGTTACAGCTATCACTTACACAGCTATAGATATTACTGGACTACAGGCGTTCTGTACTTTCAATGTGATTGTGCGCGCAGGAGTTGGTATGTTCATCGTTCTCAGTAGCACAGATCTGTAAGAAGAAAAAACGAATAAATTGCTAACATTTCAATTAAGATACGTCCCTCTGTCCTATATTTTGTAATATTTCACTCTCCCTCATCGTTCCTTTATTGAAATGTTGACCCGATGACAACTATTACGCCACTTTAGCACTTACATGATACATTGTAAGTACTTGTACCTTATTAATCTTACGGTGGTAACGCTGTTATTATTCTTTACAATGTTATATAATTACAAATACAAACATTTAATTCCTCGAATAGAAATAGACGTCGTTAAAGCTTTTTTTTAACAAATACATTATACTTTTTTGTTATCTTGTTTAATGAAGCACTTCAATTTCACGAGCTCATCTCAAATTCCCCTTAAATTGAAATGAATTAGAAAAAAAGTAAATCATTTTTTTTTGTATGCAGTTTAACCCCAATGGTTCTACGGAACATCGACCCTATACCCTAATATTAATAGTTTTCTTGTATTTTGCGCTGTTTGGTACAAAAATTGAGGGATAAGTAAACAATAACCCTAACTTTTATCATCTATAAACATAATCCTAACCACAATCTATAAACCTATCACTGATACAATATTAACAAAAGTGAATGATTGTCCACCGCCATTTGTGTCTTGATAAGATCAGTGGACGTAATTGTAGTTAAATTTTTCTATAAATCGACCCCGTATTTTTTTCGTTCTTTTACAGTCGATAACATAGATCCAGTCCTGACTTGTCCGGATTTCATGCCGAAACTAGTTGAACTTGGGACGGCGACGGAGGAACTTTCCTTCGATGATCCCACAATCATGGATGAATCCAATACTGCAACCTTGTCTTCACGTAGCCATGAATTTCCGTTTAACTTCTCAGTCAATGTACAGACAATAGTCACGTTCAGTGCCATGGATCAAAGCGGAAACGAGGGATCTTGCTCCTTCTCAGTCTTCTTCATAGGAGGTAATGTATTAGATTGTTGTATTACTACTACTAGTTTATCCTGTAGCCCCTTTAAGTTCCATGGATACGTCCTGCCTGTGATTGTGCACAAATATTATTTTATACCCGAATTAAGCCTTCATCGAACTGAGGAAACAACTAATTCATAGAGAAGAGGGCATGTGAGTAGTGCATTGTGCCTGCACATTCGTCTTAGACAGAAGTTGTAAACAATTATGATATGAGATTTTTCTTGATCGTGAAAGCCTTCACCTATATAGATTTTGCCTATAAGTGCAGCGATTGAACATGAAAAACAATGACTTTTGGAAATACAAAACTTAGAAGAGAGTTGGAGCTACCATCGAAGCAACACTATCACATCATGTTAACATCACAAGTCCTTTGAATAATTATGATAAACCCTGACCTGTTTTTTTTATCCTATCTTCTACAGTAATTTTTCCAAACTATACCAAACTTTACGAAGAGTGAACATGATCAACCTTAGAGAAATCAACTGACGGACAATTTTAATACCATATTTTATATGTCAAATATATTAAAATTAGACAAAGTAATACGTCATTTTTATGCTGTAATATCAAAAAATTATTGACAAGGCTACTTGAGTTGACTGAGGTTGAGTTTAAGAAGGTCTTTGCGACCATGTTAAGGTTGAATTTGATATTAACAATTATACGATATATTTTGCTATTGCAGTTGATAGGACTTCACCAGCCGTGACCTGTCCGGACCCGATGAACCTAACAGTAGAGCTTGGACAACGTTTCCTCGATGTTTCCTTCCCGAATGCTACTGCGACAGACTTTAGTGACGTCACGCTTCTGAATCAGAGTCACGTTTCTGGTGACATGTTTCCTGTGGGCGTGACAACAATTGTGTCTTTCGTTTTCCAGGATAAGAGTTCTAACCCTGGTGAATGCAGCTTTCCAATCACTGTCGATGCTGGTATGTACCTAAAGAGTGACCAAAGAGCCAATGATTGGTTGTCCACGAAAATATTCCACACCAACCGAATTCTTCAATTCAACCCCGGACGAAATACTATACCTAAACCTAAACCTAACTTAAATCTGAACCCTAATCTAAAACCCAAACGCTACCCTTACTAGTCTAAAATTATATCTTTGACGATATAAAGGCCAGAGCAATAGTCACGGAAGCAAATATCGGGTCACCCTATAACTATTACGCTAAGCATTTGTTTCAGTGTGAAAATCCTGATCGTCATGAGTGTGTATATAATATTCACTGTATGTTAACACGGAAACTAAAGATATCTCTAACATAGATTTGGAGGTATTGACGATTTTTATTCAACAAATACCTTTCTGTTTCAAACATTATTCCATTCTATGTGAAAATCCTATTCGGCATGTGTGTAAATAATCTTTACCTTGTCCGTGTAATGATCCGGAAGATATTCATACATCCAACGTAGATGTAGAAGTATTGAATATTTTCATGTTACTGTTTCAAGCAAAAATATATTACTAACCCATTTAGTGCCGTAGACGTTCAAACGGCCCAAAATATTATTTATTTTATATCTTTGGAAAATGACAAGTGGTTGTGAAATCAACCCGGGCTCATGAATTATAAAGTAGTCAAAGCGCGCTCATGAAACATTTTGTAACATCAAAATGAACTATAAAATGGCACTTTGGTTGAGAACTGTCTGTAAACTTTGATTTGGGATGCATGGTGAAGTGCACCGTAAGAAGGAAATCAACATGTGACATATTCTATAAACAGGAATGCAACGGGTAACGTGCATATACAAAGGAAAGAGATATTTCTTTCAGAGAGGGAGTACTAACCATGGTATATATATATATCACTCTTTGTTATTCCTACACAGTCGATACTACACCTCCGAACGTCACGTGTCCATCCACTTTATTCGAGACAGTTGAACTCGGTCTCAACGGTACAGTCCTAACCATTCCAAATGATACTGCTACTGCTACTGATATATCGGGCATACCAACTCTCTTGAGCATTAGTTCACCGCCGGGATCAATGTTCGCTATAGGACCAACCCTTGTGACCATCGTATATACAGACACGAGCGATAACCTAGGCAACTGTACATTTACCGTCAACGTTACAACGCGTGAGTATGGGTATAATTCTCGCACAGTTTTTGATTTATTAGGGGGTAGAGTCGTTACATCCTTTATTTTCAAAATATACTTTCAGTTTTATATACTCTACGAGAAGCAGAATATCAGTATGATAATAAAAGCTCTTAACATAGTACAAGTGACGATTGTTTTAAAACATTAACCTCTTGCGCTGTCATTATAAAGGTAGTACATTAAGTTTGAAGTTTGTTTGTTCCACATTTCCAACACAAGCAATTCAAATTCATACAAGCCGAAGATTCGTTAAAAAGCAATACGGGTAGATATATCAAATCGGTATTATATATTAAATGAGTAGAACGTTTCGAAGAGAATACACGCGACCCTGAAAACGGATCTTATTAGATTCAGTACTTAGGAATAAAAGCAAAACAACTTGTTCGCTTTATTTTTCTTTGATTCCACATAATAAATTATGCAGAGGATATGACTCCACCCATGCTGACATGTCCAGAAAACATATTCGAGACGATTGAGCTTGGTCAGGGTCCACTGAATGTGTCCTTTGACGATCCTGCTATATCCGATGCTTCAAACACGGAGATGATTCTATCACGAAGTCACAACTCGAGTTCCTTATTTCCAGCCGGAGTGATAACAACGGTCACCTTCACTGCTGGTGACGAGAGCGGGAATGAGGAGTCGTGTACCTTCACTATCTTAATTATGGAGGGTACGTCATTGTTACGTAATAGATTGGGCGAAAAATACATCCAAAGTGTGCTATCCCTGGCTTGTTTCGTTCGACCTCAAAGCAAAACATTTTAGTAACATGTCTCCTCTTCATCCTGGTTCAAAACGGGTAAAAGGTTGGATGGCGTTTTCATCATCGCGACCGTCTGTAAAATGGCGCCTAGTTTGGAATATTCCCCAGGGATTATAGAATGTGCACATGTCGTTTGTAGGCAAGCCTGAATCCGATGATCGGTGTATTGGTATATCTGTGAAGTGTTGAGAGAATTGGAAGATGTATAATGGGTTATATAAATCCAGATGATTACTATCATTATAGGGAGGTTTCCAGTAAAGAATACACACTGGGTACATATCTGTCTCGAATATTCAAAATATAGACAGTTTTGTTATTTTCTTAAAGTGGTTAATTTTGTAACATTTTTTTGAAATATTACCCTCGACAGTTGATTCAACGGATCCGGTACTGACCTGCCCACCTGACACCACAGAAGAGGCTGAGCTGGGTTTATCAAACCTTCCTGTTTCCTTTGACAACCCGTCTATCATGGACGACTCCAATACTGCGATGATTACATCATCAAGCCATACGTCTCCAGGACCGTTCACTGTAGGAGAAACAACCAGAGTCACCTTTACTGCAAGGGATGAGAGTGGAAATGAGGGCTCCTGTTCATTCAATATCACTGTCAATACAAGTAGGAGGAGATTCAAGTTCTTTGTTAAAAATGCATTTATTATTGTTATTATTTTTATAATAATTGTTATATTAATGTATTTGAACGATGCGATAATAACACATCAACCCTCAAACCTCAACATCATATATTTGTGGCGCAACTTTAGTTCTGTACTGCCTAGATACACACTGATGTATATTATGGTATGACCAAAATCAATACTGAGAACTGTAAGCGATCAATGTTTTGTGTTGGTATGCCCGTAGATTAACCATGTCCGCGTGGCAGGAAGGCGCCATTGGCTCCGAGCCTCATTTCCTTAAAAAATAGCGTTAGGTCAAGGATTAAGGTCAGGTATACTGTTTGGTCCAGTGCTCAAGTTTAAAATTCGGCAAGTGTAAGATGTTGACCGTGGAGCAAGTATCACCTCAGCAGGTGTCGTAGAAGGCATTAATACAACGATCAATCATCCAGGCTATCAGGGACTTTTAGATTTGCGTGGACTGATACGTGTGACGTCCATTCAAGGCAGTGCATTAAAAGGACGTCGATCGTAGCATAGACCTATTGTCTTCGTGCGAATCTAAAAGTCCCTAGTAAAACCGATGTCAGTAATCATTTGTTTCAATATTGCACCCACTGCAGCTGACTCGATAGATCCAGTTCTGACCTGCCCTCCAGACGTCAACAGGACCATTGAATTAGGACCAACAAATGTCCCGATTATTTTTCTCGATCCTATCGTCTTCGACTTCGCCGCTACCTCTTTATCAACGAGTCACAGTTCACCCGGACCATTCCCCGTGGATGCAACCACTGTAGTCACCTTCACAGCCATGGATCAGAGCAGCAATCAAGGGACTTGCTCCTTTAGCATCGATTTCAATATTGGTAAGAAAGAGTAGTTATTCGACGTGCCTGCCTACTCAGGCTAAAGATCTATCAATGATGTTTATGTCATGCACGTTTGACAAGTAATCAGGAGGAATATGGAGACGTTGATATAAAGATGTGACTTGCGATATACCTGATTGGATTATTGTTAATATTATGTACACTGTAAATATCACGATTGGTTATGGTTGTTATTATTTTTGTTAATATTATCATCATTATTATTGTTATTATCCTGCTCATTTTTGTTTATTATGATCATCATTATTATGATTATCATCATTATTATTAGTTATTACCATTATTATCATCATTATTATGATTATCATTATTGTTATTATCGTCATCATTATCATTATCATTATGAAGGTCTTAACTGATGAGAATATATTGTCGATAGTGATTTTTGGAGCACCAATAAAATCATATTAATATTTAAAAAACAATCGAAGAACCGAGTTAAAGAGTTCATGGTGGTAGATCAAACATCATAATCATGATAGTAATATATCGCCCACACAGTCACGTACATTACATTTGACTTTGTAAGCATCAGCATTTATAAACAGTCTTGTTCATTTTACAGTTGACACTACAGCACCGACGGTCACATGTCCAACAAGCATCACTCAAATAGTAGATAGTCCCCAGTCTGCAATGGTCACCTTTGTCAATGCCACAGCCACTGACCTATCCAACATGGTCAGGTTCATTTCACAGTCTCATCAGTCTGGGAGCATGTTTACCTTTGGATTGTCAATCGTTACCTTCACCTTTGAGGATGATTCTGGCAATACTGGCTCTTGTGATTTATCAATCACTGTAGGTGAGTACTATCAAAGGATAGCTCAATTTACGGCGTTAAAAAGATAATAAGCAAAATAAGACCGAAGTGTACATGAATATATATGTAATAATCAACTATTGAAGAAAAATGATACTCAGTAGAATATTGAACAATCGAATTGTGGATAAAAAGTGTTACGCTATAATATCTTATAAAATGTATAATTTATAGGCCTATTTTCCAATCGGAGCCAATGTTCGATACCATCTCTCAATAATAAAATGCAGCTGTAGCATAACTTTCTTTCTCCATGTGTATTTCCCCAAACATTAATTTAAGAGCTTGTTATAATGACTATTGGGCACATTGTATTGAATATAAAAAGGTACTGATAGGACTTCTTCAATGATTATGTCTTAATATTTTACTATTGATCTGTAATATTTTCTGCCCTTCTATCGGGTAAGATGTTTGGGGAGGGGGGGGGGGCACCTACATGTAATCGATCGAGGTAAAAAAAAAAGGGGTCTAAAAAAGTTCAACCGATCTTGGAAATTTTAGGGGGCACGTGCCCCCCGTGCCCCCCCCCCCGTGGCTACGTGCCTGAAGATGAGGCATTGGTTACAATTATATTTACCTCTCCTCCTGTGGTTCATATAGTGGTTTACACAGATCTTGATATAATTTCATTAAATTCATCTCACAGATACGGACCAGTGTCTGAGCTCTCCATGTATAAATGGGGTCTGCATGGATAATGTCAACAGTTTCAGTTGCATTTGTGAACCGGGATTCGATGGGCCTATCTGTGACACAGGTGCGTTGTTGGTTATACTTTTTGCTGTTTAATAATTATCTATCGTCTTACTACGACGGTCACCGTACCAATGTACATAAATTAAATATCCTTTAATCAAAGTGTCAGTCGGTATTATTAGATCGTGTTGTTTCTTAATGCGAATTCTTTGATTGTCAATTAATTTACTCGCTAATGTATTTATTATCAATAATTTACCTTTCGATCGCCAAAAATGTATTACCTCTTTGATAAAGAGTTATCGCCTTCTGGATCTCTGCAGATAGACTATTTCTATCAAATACAAATTCGAAATATTTTACTTTAGAATGAGATAACATGCTGATGTAAATTAGGCTGATGATGGAGTTGTAATGAACCCCAATTTGTTTAGTTTGATAGTGCAATTTTGAAACTTTAAAAGTGCTTGTCTCGATATCAGTTCAATAATGTTATATGACGTATGTACACATAGTGACTATTAGTTCATTTAGTGGATGTGGTAAAAACCTATGGTTAATTGAGATTTGTTCTAAGTTCCCATCGAGGTAAAAATTGATATGCCCTATGAATCAAGATATCGGAGGAAACGATTTGAATCATGTGGGGTAAAATGGTACTGTAAATATATGAATCTAATTATGTATCAACCACTTCGTTGGTGAAAACTTTCAATATGTATGATCGTTTCTGTTGCTAGCGGACACTACACCGCCTGGAGTTACTTGCCCCGGAAATATCGAGCGAACAGTAGAGGTGGACGACCAAGGTCCATTTCAAGTTATATTTGATGACGCCACAGCTATGGATACATCGGGCGTGGTCAATCTGCTCAATAGGTCACATGACTCCGGTGACGACTTCCCCATTGGACAGTCAGTGGTGTCGTTTGTCTTTGGTGATGCCAGTGGAAATTTCGACGAGTGCAGCTTTCTTGTCTCAATCAATGCTGGTAAGACGGATGCTCGAATTGACATTATGAACATCAACTCATGTGGAAAGTTTTTAGACTTACTTAAAAACAGATAATCTTCTCATTTGGCCATCCCTTTTTTAATAAAGTGAAGATTCTTGAAGCCTTTTCCCTTGTGTTAAAACTATACATGCTGTTAAGATTGCTTATGTCATAATGTATGTTTATTTCTTAAGTGTTTTGTTCATAATTTATGGATCAAAGAAATGGAATAAAGGAAATGCTACTTTTGATATGAACCGACCTTAACATTTTTATCTCATACTGTCAACTATTTTCCGAACAAGTATATCTTTTTCTCGCGTAAAACAACTATATGGTGGATAAAATGTTAATGAAAAAGGAAAGCATTAATATTTCAAAGTTTTTGTGTAAAATATTTTGAATTATCAATAAATCGCGTTACCAGACCAAAACAAGAAAGAAAGTGGTTTTCCACTAATTCCACTGATCAGTCAGGTTATTTTGAACACTTGGGTTTTAAAGTGAATTGAATGGGATACATCCCACGAGACAAACAGCAACACATAAGATCGACATAACTGGACTTACGAGCTGTCTGAAACTTTTCTGAGGGTTCTCTAATAGCCAAAGCGATCGACAGACCAAAGACCAACATGTCAGTCTTCAAAGTTGTCTCGACACCGACAATTTGTTTGTATCGTCGGCTCTCTACCTGGTGGGACTAAAGGATGTACATGTACTTACTTGAATCAACTTGCCGCTATCAAATGTGACATATCCCACTACTTTTCTTGTTCATATAGTTGATGAAACTCCACCGACACCTAATTGTCCTGATGATCTGGTAGAGACAGTCGAGTCAGGGGTCTCTGGGAAGAGGGTGACCTTCGACCTTGTCACAGCTACCGACAATTCAGGAAACGCTTCACTTGTGACCCACAGTCCTGTCTCTGGGTCTCTGTTTCCAGTGGGTTCTACATCTGTAATATTCATCTTTACTGATGCGGCTGGGAATCGGGCTTCATGTTTTTTTCTTGTCAACGTCACAGAAGGTGCATAAAGCAGTTCAAGGGATAACAAATTCCATCGAAGATTTAACAATCAATCATCGATTCTAGTAGTGCGCTGCATTAACAAGTAATCCTGCAGGTTTTATCTGAAATTCTTCGAGGAACTTGTAAAGTATATCCTTATTATGAGCAGTGTCATCAGCCTTTATAGTCGCTCTGTTTCTACGCTGGTCCTATCTTCACAATTTAGCTTACCATAAAGGCTCAGTTTTGTTGTGGACCCATATGCCCATTATTTTGATCAGATTCCGGTAGAACAGAAGTAATAAGTAAATATATTTCATGGGTCATTTGTCTTATACTAGTATAGTCTATAATTATTTTCTCCATTTGTTAAATAGAGTGATAAAGTAGTGGACATAATCCAAATAAAAATAATTACATGTAAGTTCACTGTTTATTTTGTGCTTGGAGCGTTCCTTGTTTCATTGTGAAGTATCACTTTCCCATACCTTACCAAACTCAATTATTCAGCTGACATGACACCACCAGAAGCTAGTTGCCCAGAGAACGTTACCGCCACCGCACAACCGGGTGCCAGTTACGCAGCGGTTACATTCACTCCCCCAGAAGCTACCGACAACTCAGGCACGGCAAATCTTGTCGGCGTTAGCTCAGCGTCTGGCAGCAACTTTACACTCGGAACAACCATCGTGACCGCCACCTTCGAGGATCCTTCAGGAAACATTGGCACATGCTCGTTTTCGGTAGTCGTGAGTGGGGGTAGGTAGAATCAAATCTCAAATTTGAATTTGCTACGTGTTTGTGAATGAATATAGCGTAATATGACGTGCACATCGTATAAAAGCAAAAATAATCTGTCGGTACTCTGCCTGGTATGCAGTTCGAAATGACTGACTTTACACTGAGTTAATAAATTCATCTTCATTAACTTTGCTTTACAAAGTAAGTCATTCTAAAAGTGGAAGACAATTTATATGATTATTTACACTTTGCAAGTTAAAAATCTGAATGAGTCAGAACAGAAGGCGCAACACACGTGAACTGAAAAGATTCAATAACAAAAATAGAATGATTTCAAGCGGTTTAACCTTGTCACAGAAAACTCAACTGTCACCGTGAGCGACCTTGGTACCGACTTCTTCGAGCTGACTTGGATCAACGATGTTAACATGGGAATCAGCGCCTACACCATTATTCTGTCAGATGCCGATGGTATAGTTCTTCCCACAAGAAGCTTTGCGCCATTACCGATAATCACTCAGCGTTTCGAGCAACTCACACCAGGAACACAGTACATGATAGATATAAATTCTTTCAGCAGTACTCCCGTCGACTTTGCTGCATTGAACGTTGTCACGAGTAAGCAAGACATTCATTTCTGTTGGTCAGGAATAAGGATTGGATAAAAATATGTTTCATTGTGGCATCCACCTGACCAAAAATAAATCGATAGCGTGTTCCCTTCAAACCCCTCTAAAGTGTTGGGAGCCTCAAACATCTGATGGCAAACTTTCACTTAAATTATATAATGATGTGAAATAAGATGTCATTTAACGCACACATCTGCAAGGATCTTTTAAATGAATGTGTTTGAAGACGAATATTGATGAAAGAACAAGTATCTGGGTTTTCTGGAACAACAGAAAAAACTAAAATATTGTATTCTTTCATAAAATATTAGCCTTAAAGGGATCGTTTAACAACGTTAAATCTGAGATACACGGCCCTACGTGTTATCAGTGTCTGTGATATGGTGTAATATTGAAGCCCTAAAAAAAAATTGCGCTTCAAAATGATCAAGAAGTGCCTCAAAAAAGTGAAAATCTTTGAGTGACCGGTTTTACCATACTCGTTTTCCCCAATAGACTGTAGTGTTATGAAAACCGTCAGGCGAACGGTTTTCAAAATTTGTAATTCCAATCATAAATATCTTGATAATCAGACAGGCGATCGGCTTGTAAAAGTCATGGGGTTCCTGACTGACCTAAAGGTTTATAATTATCATTGCATCATGAGCTAAATCCAGAATTTTATTTCAGAATCTGAGACAAAGTTACCGGATCCCTTTAAAATGAATATACCTTGAAAATCCTTGATACCAAATGTTTAAGGTGTACTTTTAAACCAAAAAAAAAAAAAAAGTAATGACTGCATTTTCCATAATATGACGAAAGAATGAATTAAACACGTGTATGTTCCCCACAGGACCAAAGCGGGCGGAAAATGTCAATGTGTATGGACTCGGTGACTCCTCATACTTCTTTCGATGGGATCCTCCCTCTCTTCCGGACAATTTCTTCATCGACTACATTTTGAGGATCAACAGTTCTGTATCTGCAGCCGATGAAATACGTTTTGTGCCACAAAGAAAGAGTTACGGTCTGGGAGGACTGATGTCAGGGGCTCAGTATATCTTTGAATTCTTTACCAGTATCGGACCAACACTAAGTGGTCCCTCGGATCTCTTGGAAATTCCCCTAGGTAATCGCAAATAGAAAGATCGAAGAATTTATAATTATTTATCCCGGGGTGGTATGTGTTCGTATTGAAAGTGATGTAGTAATATGTACTAGTAGATAACTGTTGATCTTGTGATGAAAACAATTAAACTTCGTTTTTGTGTGACATAGTTCAGGATTATCGTAATTTTAATTATGAATTGATTTAAGTGCAATGGAGTCATTCCAAAGAGTATGATTTGTTATTTCGTAGGAAATACTGTTGAAAGTGGCAAAATCACAAAAAGGTAAAACAGTAGATACATGTGTTCGTATGAATTACATGATGTTGCTAAACTTGTTCATGGAAGGGTTTAACATGTTTTGTCAATACAATCCACACAGTAGTTATCAGAGTTAATCGATAAGAGTGATGTACTAATTCCCATTGTATTATTGCTTGACACTAGTAGAAATTCGTTATGTTTATTTAAAAAAAAAAACGTGACATTAAGTGACAGGTTCACCAATACAATAGTTTATATCTAAACACACAGGTACACAAGCCGGTATGAACATACGAGCTATTACCGCCCAGGAATTACAGGTGTCCGGGAATCCCCCTTCAGCAATGACTCAGGTCAAACTGTTTAGTGAAGATGGTTTGGAGGAACATGAAAGGACGATCGAACCTGGCGCCATTTCGTTGGTCTTCACAGAACTCCAACCAGACACAGTGTACACGATGGTTGCTGTGTCAGAGGGTGTGGTGGTGTCTTCGGAAACCCGTAGAACAAGTACGTATATGAAGCACTGGGTTGAACAATAGGAAATATATCAAGAGCATAGCGAACTGTTAACGTTTATACTTACCAACATGACCAACGCGAAGACGAAATCAACTAGATGTTAATAGTGGAAAATGTCCTTGCTGAAAGTCAATTAAACAGCGTGTTGACAAGAAGAATGCATTAGGGTAGCGCAAAGAAATAACGAGGGGTGCCATTATATTCAATAAAATCTTTTTTTGTTTGTTTGGGGGGGGGGTAGGATAGCATATTAAGTAGTGTCCCTGTTTCATATTTTGTTCTAAGGAGGTATTTCAAATACTGGATTCAGGACAATTTCTAAATTTTCTGTATAAACCAACTACATAAATATGATCAAAGGGTTCTCATGTAGCTCACGTATGACCAGAAATTATTATTATAAGTTATTTATTTTCGAGGCACTTGTAATTCACAGTACAATCCTTTTGCTAATTGGTTCCTACAGTGTGTGCCGATGAACACTCGTGGTAAGCATGTGATCATGCCAATCGCCATCGGTGGTAAATGAAGGTTAATGACAATACGAAACATAGTGGAAGGTTTCTATTGTCAGATATCTTCATGTGAATACACACGCAATATCGCACACATCTTGGAGCTGAAAAAAATGACAGTGCCACATTGTTTTTCCCCATTACTTCCAGATCTACTTGATGGGATTTCTTCTACCACGGTTACATCTGACTCGGTTGAACTGACATGGACTGCCGTTCCCACGGCAACATCTTACGAGATATCATACATCAGTCAGGATACGACGACTGCAGAGGTTATGTCTATTCCGACGAGTCAGTCGATGGCTTTAGTTTCGAACCTTCAACCACAGACATTGTATACATTTTCTGTTGTGGCCGCCAATGGATCAGAAAGGACCAATGTCGGCAGTGTGAGTACTGCTACAGGTATGTACTGAATCACACCAAAGAATTTTAGGGAATATCTGAAGATACAATATACCAAATACAATATAGCTAACCCATAATGCTCATATTGGCAATCGATTTCTCTTTCCTTTTGAGTATTGAGTGTATCCTGGAACGTTTGCAGATGAATAAAGCTTTAGGGGTATTCTTCAACGATATAGATTCACGGTTTTATTAATTTGAAGAATCTACTTTCTGTTAGCCTAAAACCTTTTAGTGAATGATTACTGTTCAACTACTAGTATAATTTTCAAAGTAGCAGCATTCCTATCAGTACTGATTTTAGAATGACATGTGTATATGAACGTCCATTTTTGTTGTGCTATTCATATCAAAGGTACCGCGAATCAGCCTCCCGTCCTAAACAACTGCCCAAACGATACATCCCAAGTACTACCAGATACATCGTCATTCGTTTCTGTGTCTTGGACACCACCTACAGGAGTGGATGACACTGGGACGCCACAAGTGTCTTCCACCAATCAGCCTGGCAGTATGTTTGAGTATGGTCTGACCATTGTGACGTACACAGCAATGGATAGTGAGGGTCTCTCTGTCAACTGTTCGTTCGTCGTTAACGTGACAGGTATGGCACATTTGACACAAGGAACAGGATCTCTTCGACAGTGAGAAACGAATCAATTCGTCATCTGGCTTAATTCTTGAGTCAGCTTGTGCTAAAGTCGATTTGGAGTGACCACTTTGACGCATTATTCTATGTCGACTTTGCACAGCCGACTGTCACTAATCATGCGAAAATATGTGTGTTTTTTGTATTGATATTTGACCAAGCATTGGCGAATCACAGTCATTCTCACTCTTTTGAGAGATTAATCCTATCTTATTAATACTGACAGAGTTTCGTTGATTAGTAATACAATCTGTTGAACAATACCTATTCAAGGTACAAGTAGTTGAAACGGAATGCTTGAACATCAACACCTCCTTTCTACAGTTGTGTGTTAAAAATACATGTATTAAATATATTTACAACCCTATGTTAGTCTTATTAGTGATGACATGGTGATTGAAATATAATACAAATTCCTATGCAGTAACAAGTATACTCATGATATGTATATATTTCTCTCCACTGCTAAGATACAACACTTCCGGTAATCAGCATGTGCCCTAGTACCGCACTAGGCTTGCTTATGCCAGAAGACAGTATGGTTCAGATATTCTGGCCAATGCCAATGACCGGTGACAACTCTGGATTGTCCACTTTGATGTCGACTCACAACCCTGGTGATTCATTTCCTCTCGGAGAGACAACAGTTACTTACACTGCAGTAGATGCAGCCGGGAATATGGTGACATGTATCTTCAATGTCTCAGTTACGCCAGGTGGGTAGAACTCGATTCACCAACTAATGTAAAAGGCTGAATAATGCAGGCGCGGATCCAGGATTTCTTAGGGGGGGGGCCCAAATTTGAAATTATGCGAGCCAAATATTGGTGCGTAATGGTGACCAACAGTGACGTAATGCGGGGGGGGGGGGGGGTCGGTGCAGGGAGGGGCGAGTTTCCCCTTCCCTCCTCCGCGAAACGCGGAAGCTTTGACGTTTGATTAAATTATTAGAGAAAGAAGACGATTCGTTGTACCGTTCTCGAAAATAATTCTCGTCCGAATTTATTTTTTTTCCTCTCTCGCGCGAAGCGCGAACAATTTTACGATGTATTAAATTATAAGAGAAAGAAGACGATTCGTTGTAGAGTTCTCGACTCTTAATCCTCGTCTGAATTCAGGTTCCCCCCTCCCGGGCGAAGCGCGGAGGCTTTGAAGTTTCCTTAAATCATTAGAGAAAGTAGACGATTCGTTAAACCGTTTTTGAAAATAATCCTCGTCTGAATTTAGATTCTCCCCCCTCCCGCGCGAAGCGCGGAAGCTTTTACGTTTTATTAAATCATTCGAGAAAGAAGACGATTCTTTGTACCGTTCTTGATTCTTAATCCTCGTGTGAATTCAGGTTCCCCCCTCCCGCGCCGCGCGAAGCGCGGAAGCTTTTAAGTTTCTTTAAATCATTAGAGAAAGAAGACGATTTGTTGTACCGTTTTCGAAAATAATACTCGTCTGAATTTAGATTCTCCCCACCCCCTCCCGCGCAAAGCGCGGAAGCTTTTACGTTTCATTAAATCATTAGAGAAACAAGACGATTCGTTGTACAGTTCTCGACTCTTAATCCTCGTCTGAATTCAGTTTCCCCCCCTTCAGCGCGAAGAGTGGAAGCTTTTACGATTCATTAAATCATTTGAGAAAGAAGACGATTCGTTGTACCGTTCTCGACTCTTAAACCTCGTCTAAATTCAGCCCCCCCTCCCCTCCCTCTCCTGCGCGAAGCGCGGAAGCTTTGACGTTTCAAAAGATTATGAGAAAAAGAAGGTGATTCGTTGTACTGTTCTCGACTCTTAAACCTCGTCTAAATTCAGTCCCCCCCCCTCCTCCCTCTCCTGCGCAAAGCGCGGAAGCTTTTAATTTTCATTAAATCATTAGAGAAAGAAGATGATTTGTTGTACCGTTCTCGAAAATATTCCTCGTCGGAATTTAGATTCTCCCCCCTCCCGCGCGAAGCGCGGAAGCTTTTACGTTTCATTAAATCATTAAAAATTCGTATTACCGTTCTCGCCTCTGAATACTCGTCTGAATTCAGGTTCACCCCTCCCGCGCGAAGCGCGGAAGCTTTGTCGTTTCATAAGATTATGAGAGAAAGAAGAGGAATCGCTGTACCGTTCTCGAAAATAATCCTCGTCTGAATTTAGTTTTTCCTCTCTCGCGCGAAGCGCGGAAAATTTTACGATGTATTAAATTATTAGAGAAAGAAGACGATTCGTTGTAGAGTTTTCGATTCGTCTGAATTCAAGTCCCCCCCCCCTCCCCTCCTGCGCGAAGCTTTGACGTTTCATTAAATTATTAGAGAAAGAAGACGATGCGTTGTACCGTGTTATATACTCTTAAGATGTTCTTTGTCTGCTCCTATTTCTTCCTACGTCCTCTTCCGATTTGGGGGGACCGCCCCCCCCCCCCCCTCCCTGGCTAAGCGCGAGGGTCATAGTGGCAGATAAACACATTTTGATACCTTGTCCGACCCCGCAAGCTCAGGAGTTTTAGTCGTTTAATTAAGGTCAGATGAGCAATTTTTTTGTTATATCTTATTATTTTGTGACACTGGCAGGTCACTATTTGGCGTGGGGTCCAGGGGGCGGAGCCCCCAAAAAATCAGTAGTTTTAGGCATTAAATTACCGTCAGATGAGCATCTAAGGGCCCGCCGTAAGGCTCTAGGTGGAATTCAGGGGGCAGAGCCCCCGGAAGTTTAAGGGTTTTAGGCATTTAATCACGGTCAGATGAGCATAATTTTGATGCCTCATTATTTTTTAACACTGGCAGTTAACTATTCTTTCTTTCTTGCTCTCATTCTATTTCATTCCTCTTTTATATACTTTTTCAAAAAAAGTGGGGGGGGGGGGGGAGCTCGAGGCTCCCGATCCCCGCCGTTTCTCGGGCCCTGACATGTAGGAATCTCAAAAATCAAAGTTCCTGCCTGGCTGTAAATTTAGGAATTTGTCATTTCCAACAAACACATACAAACGTATAATTTACAAAAAAATGAGGAAAAATCTCGGAAATTATGTCATTTCAGCATTATTTGTAATCCACCGTTGTGGAATTAGAAATAAACCACGTTTGAATTTGATTTTCCCCAAGCCCCCCCCCCCCAGTATCTCCTCTTTTCCTTTTTTCTTTCCCTTTCCTTCCTTCTCTCTTATTTTTTTGATTGGGGGGGGGGGGGGGGGGGGGGGTCAACAGCCTTGGAGGCAAGGCCCTTTCGGCCCCCCCCGATCTCTTTCTTCCCCCTTTTCTTTTCTTCTTCCTCTTCTTTCTTTCCCTTTCTCTCCTCTTTCCCTTTCCCTTCTTTTCCTTTCTTCTCTCTTTTTTTTTTTTTTTTTTTTTTTTTTTGCGGGGGGGGGGGGGGGGCCAAGGCACGCTCGGCCCCCCCCCCCCTGGATCCGCGCCTGGAATAATGCACGTCCTAACTTAGGTCCCTCGGAGAAGACCTAAAGCAGTCGGTCCTCTGGTTGCTTACTAATTAACAAGCATTTATGCTTTCTTAGTAAAATTTCAGGTAAAATAACAACCACACACGCACACACGCACACTCAAGGCATACACTTTCATTTACCATTTTGGATCACATCACATCTGAAGCTATCATTTATCATCTCTCATAGTTTCAAGTATGATTTTTATTTGGATATCATTTGCATACAAATGTATTCATCCATGCCACTGCAGAGCGCAAAAATAAATCATGGATAGATACAAAATTCCTAATGCTGGACACCCCACTCACCCTTGATAATTGGTATAAAGGGGCTGATGAGAAATGCACTGTCGATTGACTAAAGACAACTTCTTAACCACTACAAAGTGTAATTTCGTGGACGTTTTCAAGGAGAATAACCACTAACTAACTTGGCTATCATGCCTTAAAATGGATACAATCTTCACCAGTCGTTCTACAATGTTCCAATGTTCTGCGTGTCCTATCCTACTGCCATGAAAATGTATCCGTGATATCATCGTGATCACGGCGTAATGTAGTATTGCTCGTTTCTTATCATTACTTTGTTGAGTCTTATTCCATATCCGTTGACCTCAAGATTCTACCAACCAGCCCCCAGTCTTGTCAGATTGCCCTATGGACGTGCCAGTAACCCTGACCTCTACCTCGTCTAATGTGACTGCAACTTGGACACCACCCAATGCCACTGATGACAATGATACCCCAGTGTTGTCTACAACCCACGAGCCAGGCATCATGTTCGGGTTTGGATCAACAATCGTCACCTACACTGCTACAGATTCCGAGAACCTTACAGATACGTGTAATTTCACTGTGGTAGTTGGAGGTAGGATATAATTCATCATATCATAACTCATCGCATTTGATCAACAGATCAGATTAAAAGCTAAGCGGAATTAGTCGTATGATTTTTCTGAAAAGAGTACATCGCATCAAGGACCTCTTCTAATCCAATTTATACTATTCGAGCTGGATTATATAGACCGACACACAACTACACTCGTCGTCTTGACATAAAGCATAATTGCCGAGAGTGCAAAATGCAAAACTATACAAAAAGCTCGCATCATAGAATTACATCCTTTGTAGTCAGTGGCATGTCATGCAGAGGGCGAGGACCTACTAGTCTTGGGAGGAAACACCACTGATTATATGAATGTACTTTGTTTGCATTGTTTTCATAGATAACACCGAACCAGATCTGACTGATTGTCCAGTAGTAGACAGCTCTGACGCCCAACAAGGGAGCTCAACGGCCCGGACTTTCTGGGTCCCACCAACAGCCGAAGATAACTCTGCAATGGTGACTGTCAGTTCCAGTCATTTCTCAGGAGACACCTTCCCTATCGGACCTACTGTCGTTGTGTACACTGCTACAGATGCGGCTGGGAATAATGCAACGTGCAATTTCACGGTCGTTGTCAGAGCATTTCCAGGTAGGGTTATCATATTGACATGTGGTTGGGTAGGTGAAGTTGTCTAGTGGATAAGTTATCGGACTGTGAACCACGAGGTACAGGATTCGAGTCCCTGCCGTAACACTAACATTCTTTGGCAAAACATTTATCTACATGTGCCCCTCTCTACCGAGATGTATTACGTGGATAACCGGTAGGATTCATTCCGTGAATTCACTAAGCGCTACGGTATCCATAGTCCTTTGCCAGCGCATGGGGACGTGATATCATAATGTAATATACGCTATAGAACAACGGCGTATTATTACTATTATTAAGTATCCATCAAAGGAAAACTCCAATGATTATTTTTAAAATTCAAGTTCCAAATTCTACTGAGATGTGTTTAGTCCCTCGATCGCTACAGGAACACTTGATATAGTCATGTACAAGGGGTTGATAGAGAAGAGTCCTCTTAATCAACAGCTAATCATGTAAATATCTATAATCTATCAGTACGGTCAAATAAATATTTATTGCTGTTTCCACAGTGGGACTGGAACAGTATTGCAAGGTGTTTTTTCCCCACTAAGTAACAATCTTATATTATCAAAATTACATTAAGACTAGTATGTGATAGCACGTGGAATCAATGAACCATTAAATACATCAGTATAGTGTATATGGAAAATTATAACAATATTCTATTTTTAATGGGTTGTTTTACAAAAAGATTTGACCCCCACCACCCAAGAAAAACTTTGTTTATCCCTCTCTTTGTCTTTGCCTTTTATGTGGCCGTGCATCACTCCTCGTGTGGTAATATGATAGTCACCTTGGCTCCTCGTCTTTCTTTATTCTACGTTGTACTGTTATGATTATACACTATTATATTTTGTTATATGTAATTTCTGGAAGACAAATAAACTTGATACTTGATACTTGATATTTGATTCTCGTCAATCAGATGATCCTATCCGTCTTGTTGACTGTCCACTTGGTGCGAATGGAACCCTACCAATGTCATCAGACCAGGTGCAGGTGACATGGGTACCTCCTATAGTAGCAGGTGGCGTTGGAGAAACCACACTCATATCTGATGTACAACCAGACAGCCTGTTCCGCTATGGTGAAAGAGAAGTTACCTACACAGCCACGGATTCTGACAGTTTTACCACCAGTTGTTCGTTCCTGGTAGTTGTAGCAGGTATATGAGATCCATTTATATTACCGTACATGAATTTAAAACCTGGCAGAATATCATAACCTTAATATCCACTCTCTTCAACTTATAAGAAGTCGAAATAAATTGACCAATTGATTTTGCACTTTTCTAAATCAACTAAAACAACAGCGAACAACAACAAACCACAAATTGGCTCTTAGGTGGAAGACATTATGGTGATATTCAATGCGCGCTTAAAGGAGGTATATTAACACATAGCGAAGAAAGACAAACTGTGTTCAATTTGTTATATTTTGATAGATGTCACTGACCCGATGATAAGTGGCTGTCCAGAGCAGGTTACTGGTGAAGTCCCACAGGGAAGCACCGAGGTCTCTGTCTCCTGGACCATGCCAACTGCTGATGACAACTCTGGAATTTGGACCCTCACGTCCACACGACAACCCAATGACCAGTTCCGCGTAGGGATCTTTGAAGTTGTCTACACCGCAACTGACCAGGCAGGAAATTCTGCCCTGTGTTCCTTTCAGGTTAACGTCACACAGACGTCAGGTGCGTTAACACAGATTTTACCCGAAAGACTCCTGGACATTATTTATAATAAAACATGTTTTGATAAATAAATAATGAAATTTAGGTATTACGATCAAACGATTATGACATAGGTTGTCAAGAAATTCTGAATATATAAAATTTTAATAAGAATAATATATCTTATACATTTCCTCATGGCAATTGCTGATCGGATGATATCCTTGTCCTCTTGCCATAATACCTACATACTATGAGAATGAAATTGACTTTGTCCAATCAATGACAAAAATCAACGTTGTTTAACGTCATTGTCATTTTATATACGTCCAAAATTAGTAGAACTCCATTTTCTTTATTTCTTTTTTGTTGCTTTTGGCTTTATATCTATAGCCATTGAATAATCATTAGAATGATTGTATAATTCAAGGGCTGTATTTTAAGTTACATTTAAGACAGACGATCCAATTTCCAATTGTTAGCAGGCGGCACACCGGGACCAATGTTTGATAGCTGTCCGTCTAGTGTTTCTGGAACTCTACCATCAAGCTCGTCGCAGGTAGCTGTATCCTGGACGGTACCAATGGCAACGGCTGGGACCGGTACAGCAACGGTCAACTCTAACCATCAGCCAGGAGATCTGTTTGGGGTTGGCCTCATAAGTGTCATATATGAAGCCATTGATTCAAGTGGACTCATGGGATCGTGTTCCTTCGAAGTCTCAATCACAGGTATATTAAAGTTCATGATGGTGGTGGTGGTGATGGCGGTGGTATCGATGGTGGTGGTGGTAGAATAAATTGGTGGATGAATTTGCGATGGGGACGGTGGTGCGGATGAAGGTGGTGGTATGGATGGTTGAGGTGGTAATGAAGGGATAATATACATCACTTTAATGTTGCAGTATGTTACTTCTTGTATTTTTGCCTTCTTGGCTTATTTTTTATTTATTTTTGAAACTTCGGAAGCATATTCTTGATTCTTTGTATCTAATGGAATGAGGCAAGGACAACATGGATATATTTAATACAATTCTTGATTATTGAAATTGCTTCACGCCTCCTATTTTCTAAATTATTCACTGCACTGATAATGATATTTATGTTACAATATTGTACCGGTAATGGGAAGGAAATAGATTTGAAATTTAGTTTTGATTTCGATTTCGATTTCAACATTTATATTTATCTAAAACTGCTAGTTCATTTATATGTATTTCTCAAAACTCTCTCTTTTCTAAAGACATGTTCGACCCAATAATCACTGAGTGTCCTGCCGGCGCTACCGCAGTAGTTCCACAGGGAAGTACGAATGTAAGTGTTTACTGGATCTCACCGAAAGCTGAAGATAACTCAGAAATGGTAACCCTGACGTCAGAAAGTTCTCCGGGTGATCTCTTTCCCGTCGGGTCGTTTCAAGTCGTGTATACAGCCAGAGATACAGCAGGCAATATAGCTTCATGTCGTTTCCTTGTTAACGTGACTATGTCAACAGGTATGTCCAGTTGTTTCTTTCTTTAATAATCACTTGAGTAAAACGGCTGAAATGAGCATTGAAAAAACACGTCAGTAAAAAGTGCAACATGTACCATTCTACCAATAAATTGTAATTTTTATGTTAACTTGTCTGATATAACTCTCTTGTCATGTGTATCAAAGACGATATTTATTACCACGTAGAATTCCATAAATACGATCACAAAGACTTTAATTTTTTTTTTACAGAAGGCAATCTCAATTGTCATATTGAGATATGAGATCATTGCAAAGATGTAATACGTAATCATACTTTCTATGGGATATACAATAGGGAATTTAAACTGCCCTCGAGTTAACTTCTCCAAAGTCTTTGCGATCGTGTTCACAGTACCTTGTGCCTAGGTCACATTTGCCGCAGGGGCCGTGCGGTCTATCTACGGCCAATAGTAATTATAGGGCCGCCGCAGCATTCCCACGGTCACATATATACGGTAGCGGTCACATATTCTAGGGTAGCGGCACGGCGTATTTTGAATGTGTGGAGACAGAAAATCTGCGGCTGCCGTGCGGCATTTGAAATGATGACACACGGTCTCATTAGGGCGACCCTGCGGCGGCCCTACAGATTTTGACAAATACCAAGACAGACACAAGGTAGCAGCAAGGCCACCGTACGCCCGACGTACTTTCACCGTGGAACCGCTCTCCGACATGACTACGGTGTGTCTTATTGTATAATTGCTACGGTGAACTAAGAAATGAAAATAGTTATAACTCCGCGTTATAATCCCACGGCAAACCGTATATCCTGTAAAGATAGGGACACGCCCGTGGGTGACCCTGAGGCCACCTCAGATCCTCTGCAGACGCCGCAGGTATCTCACGATTTTGGGGGCCTACGGCCGCCGTTTCCTAGCCGTAGAGCAAGTATGACCTAGGCATAAGGAAAGATGAAATACTCTTTCGAATCCCTGAAAATGATTCTCAAACCCTTTATTCATTGGGGGTATATTAATAGATTTATTCTCAGAGCTCTATGACATTAAATAAGCTGTAAAAATTCATTGAATGTTTCTCGGATCAGGTTCGTACCTTTTTCTCTAAGAAGAAAACAAGTTTGAAGAAGGTAAGTTTAAAGCAACAATGGTTTATATGTATGTAGATGTACATGATAATTATATATTTCAAACTGGTTAATCAAGAATATCTTCTTCATGAAAATAGGAGAAATCAATCCAGGACCTGAACTTATGAACTGCCCATCAGATGTGGACGTAACCTTACCACCTACTTCGTCTGAGGTAGCTGTAACTTGGGAGCCACCCACTGCAACAGATGATGCAAGCACACCTATAGTGACGTCAGATAGAGAACCTGGCAACATGTTTGGATTTGGTTCAACTACGGTCACGTACACAGCTAGAGATTCCCAAGGAGTTGAAGACACGTGCTCTTTTACCGTCCGGATAGGGGGTGAGAACAAAGTTTATTTCCCTTATCGCTTAACCACAAATATCATCGGCTAAACCCATTAAACACATCAATCAACAAGGAGTATGACTACACGTCTTATGTTTTACCATAGTGGGGTCTTCAGTACCATAATGTGTGCACTTGAACTTTCGTAAACACATAGTAAAATATCCAGTAGATAATATATAAATCAGAGCTATGTTGAACACACTTTCAGCTTCAGGGTGAGAGGAATTACGAACTATGTTTATTATTTTACACATCCCGGTACAGATTTGAACAATCCTGTCATCCTTGGTTGTCCTACTGCTGGTGCCACTGGTGTCCTTCCTCCTGGTAGCTCCACTGTTCCGGTATCCTGGACTGAACCGACTCACATGGACAATTCTGGAACGTCAACTTTCATGTCCACTCACATACCAGGATCACCATTTCGTGAAGGCACTACGGAGGTTCTCTACACGGCGGAAGATATTGCAGACAATTCAGCAGAGTGTAGCTTCATCGTTACTGTAACGTCACCAGGTAAGTCCCAGGTTATCTTCTGAGTTTTCCAGATTAAACAAGTATCATATTAAGCCACAACGTATTCTGTCAATGGTTACATTCTTGTATTTGCAAATGAAAATAGGAGTACCATTACGAGTATGAGCCTTAAAACGTCCTGATAATGAGTTTATTGCGGGACTGCACTACTTGCGCCCTCTATATAGCACAAAAAGCCTAATCGGTGACCGGTGGTTCCCCATGATCCCCTTTTTCTTATGTTAATTGAGAGCCGATGTGATGAGATAACCACCGGTCAGTGGTTTAATCCCTCCTGGCCAAACTAGTGCAGACAGGCTTTATAGGTCAGAAATACATAGGGAGAGACAGGACTGAACAATTGTCATCGGCACTTTTGGGAGAAGGACTCGTCCTTTTCCAAAGAACGAGTGCAGCAAGTGCTCACAGATCTACGAATTATCAAATTGTGTATAAATTCATTGTTTCAGTATTACATCATTATTCTGTTGGTTATTAGGGAAGGGTTCATTTTTGTTTCCTTCTTTTTTGTTGGTAAGGCGTGATAAATCCACCCCCGGTAATATTAAACTGCCCTTCTCGCATCCTGGGAGCGCTTCTACCGAATTCGGACAAAGTGTCCGTCTCTTGGACCGCGCCAGCAGCTACAGACAACACTCGAACACCCACGCTGATATCCAACATTCAACCTGGCAGTCTCTTTAGCTATGGCATCACGACAGTCACCTACACGGCCGAGGATGACGGAGGAGCTGTTGCTACCTGTTCCTTTAATGTACAAGTTCAAGGTAGATAATCTTGCTAGTTCCTTCCAAGAATATATAGAAAGCTGATATCAACTAACAAACAAGTCATCAAAATGTGAATCTTTGATAATTGAAAACGGTGTCGATGCAACGTGGAGTCCTTGAATCACTTTAGTAATACTCCCGTTTTAGCTTCTAGAAGAACTGCTTAAAAGGATTATCATGTCAGGGTTCTAATTATTATTTAAAATAACAACACATTTTCTAATAATGTTACTACATGGACGTCAGGAATATAATACAATGAACGCAATACATGTTCTATACTATTCAGATGTGACCCGTCCTGTCATAAGTGGCTGTCCGTTCAGTGCCTCAGGAACTCTGCTACCAGGCGCCACCACCGTAGAAGTGTCATGGACACCACCCACTCAGATGGACAACTCGGGCATCTCCTCTTTAACCTCCAGCCATGCGCCTGACACGTTGTTTCCTGCAGGGGAGACTGAGGTCACCTACACTGCCATAGACACTCCCGGAAATACAGCTCAATGCTCCTTTATCGTCACAGTCACATTGCTATCAGGCGAGTACCATTATTTATAAACAGGATTAGCTGTTATCAATACAGAGGTGTCACGGTCTGGCGGATACAAATATTTGGCAAATGCTTTATCTTTATTGTATGTGGAATGTATCAGTGATAAAACAATGAAATATCTCTATGTCATTTTTCCTTTCAGCTGTAAGATGCATAGTTCCTGCCGTCACCCCTAATCTAAACAGCATTGGCACCCAGTGTAATGGACCAGTGGATATTACCTTTAATGCACAATGCAATTTCCAATGTGATTCTGGATACACTGTTGTTGGAGATGCCTCTCTATCCTGTGGCATGGACGGGATGCTAGTCGGGACGTTCCCCACGTGTCAAGGTAATTTAATATACACACCTGACTATCCGAGTACGATCATAATATGGGAGGAGCATAGTGACATCACTACGTGTATATGGAAATTAAATAATTTTAGAGTGTTTTAAATTTAGGTATTGTATGAAGTTTTCCAGTCTGAGAATGTCCACGCCAGAGTGTGCGGAAATCGATTTGGTTGAGTTTAAAAGCCATGTCATACTTTCATAAATGCTGCTAGCTTTAAGAAATCCTCATCTGTAAGTCATAGCAAGTGTTGAACAGTGGACTGGCGTAGATACAGTGGGCGAGGAAATATGTGTTCCCAATCTAAGAATCGACAAATAGAGAGGACAATCGATACGTTAGGGAAAGCGGGAAGGGAAAGGCAACTAGAAAAGAAGATGATTCTACACCTTCCACAATCCCCCTTTTGAATTGCCATCCACAACTACAACTACCGGCCGCCCCTTCCCCTCCATGACATCATGTCACACTAACAACCGAGGTTGGATACCTTGGTAAAAAAGGACAAATAAAGGACAGACAGTCAAACCTATCTATAGCGACCGCCCAAGGGAAACACAAAAAGTGGTCTTTGTAGACAGGTGGTTTTATAGGCAGGTGGTCACTAAAAGCAGGTTACTGTACTGCAACGGTAAATGTATTTGTAAATCTATGGGACGGTGCACCTGTCACATGTCGACACTTGGTGCATTGTATTTGATTTAATCCAAATACTCTCCATCATTTTTTGCAGAAACAAATGAGTGTAGCACGAGTACACCTTGTGTAGATCCTAACAGCTTCTGCCTAAACACCATTGGATCATATACTTGTCAGTGTAATGAAGGTTATCAAAGAGCTTTGGACGGCAGCTGCCAAAGTAAGTAGTTAATGATACTAAAAATATTTGTCTGAACCTGACGGTTAATAAAATTAGTAATTATATTTAATTGTAAATAAACGGCCGGGGACTTTTAAACTTGAAATTCTTAACGATGGACTTGGTAATTGATTAAGCTAGCGTATAACCTTAATTTTAAAACTTGGATGACGTGTCTGCGACTATTAGAAAGTTTCTTTTTTTTACCCGGGTATGCGTGAAGAATCATGGAAAAAAAGAAATTGAATGATGTTGGCCTTTATAACATTTTGATCAAAAAGGAGAATCACGAAAAAGGTTGTTCGCTCTTTTATCAGAAATCAAAGAGAAATTTACGAAGCGTACAAAAAGACATTAAATGTATTATTATTCAATCTGATTCATTATTAGATTGTAGAGGTTCTGTACCCAGGATGATTCTTCTTACATGATAATACGACATCATATTTACGACAGATATGACGTTAAGAAACAAACTAGTGTTTAAATTCCTTCCCCTATTACATATTGTTCTTTAGGACTACAAAGTCTAACCTGTTCAGTCACTTCTTGTCAAAATTCTGGAAACTGCGTCGATGGTTCAGACGGTCCCGTCTGTCAATGTCCAAACACGTTCACTGGCTCCCTGTGCCAAATCGGTAAGCATTAGATCAAAATGATAACTCGTTATTTTTATCTTTCATTACCATCATCATCATCATCCTCATCCTCATCATCATCATCATCATCATCATGTATTAAAGTCAGCAGTTTCCCTCTTACGAGGGGTTGCTGACTTTCACACAATGATCCTTCCACTACTCTTGTCTCGAGCATTCTCCTCATTTAGACTAACCTTACTGCTCATTATTCACCAAATATTTCCATAAAATGCCACTTTTATCCGATAGGTGCCCCTTTTCCTTTGTAATAAGTGTCCTTTTTCCATTCTCATAGTTTTTCATCTCTGATTAGTGTCCCTTTTACGTGCGAGAAGCGTCCTATTTTCACCTCTGATATTTTCTTACTTCGACACTTGCTCCTTTTATTTTCTAGTAGGTGTCCTTTTTCTTTTTGATAAGTGCCCCTTTCCCTTTCACAATAAAATGTGCCCCTTATTTAAAGGGACTAAAAGCACATTTGTATTTAATGTCCCCCTAGTTAATATAACTATGTTCCAAACTTTCTTTTTAAAGATCTTTTCAGTCCGTCATGATCAGATTGTGCACTCAGGATTGTTTTTACCTCTTTACAAAATGTAATTGGTCACACTTCGTTATCACAAACATTAACAAGTTTGGTCGCTCGCTTTGCTCGCTTGCAGAAAAATAAACATATCATCACAACCAAGTCGACCCAACTGCAAATTGTGATGCTTAAGCAGTATCTTGAACCATGTAAAGAAATCATCCCTAATAATGTAATCACATTGTATACATTTTCGCGTTCAGGCTTTCCTTTGTAGGTGCCCTTTCCCCCCAGAAAGTGCCCTTTTTGTATTGGTGTCCCCCCCCCCACATCGAAAGACGCTCCACCGCCCCTCGGTAGATGACTAAAGAGTATGGCTGTAAACAACTGTTATTCCTGAAATGGGTATATTGTTCGGTACTAAAGCTACTTTGTTCTCCACCTATTTTAACTTCTCGGTTTTTAGCCTTTGTTTTTAGCTGGGTAACGTTACGTTGCAAAAATCGTCTTCAATTGTTCAACGTAACAGCATAACAAGTATTTATCTAGGTTTCTTTGTACAGTGTATCATAGTTAGTGACATGCGCTATACATGTATAAGCATCGTTGATTATTATTATTTTAATGAGAAGAGACTTTAATGTCTGTTAATAAATCTCATTATTCTTCCCGGACAGATTTGACGTGTGGGACTGTCACTTGTCATTCGTCACAAGCATGTGCAAACGGGCAATGCGTGTGTCCTGAAGGAACACAATTTCTCCAGGGCCAATGCCAAGGTATGATAATTACAGGCCTTTTCATCCATTTGTATATATATATATATATCATGATATATGTTTACCCGAAATGGTCATCTTCATGTTTAGAGTAATACTACCATCCAAGAATGACCTACTCCAGGTTCACCACACCGCAGAAATTGTTATTATAATGTAATTATAACTGCTATCATTTCCCACTTCACGGTGAAGAAAAACTTACATCACATCATTTTATTACTTGAACAACATCTTTTATTTTGTTTGTACAGACGAATGTTCGGTGACATGTGACCAGTTTACAGAGACATGTGATCAGATATCGAATGGTTTTACGTGTTCCTGCCGACCAAACACAGCTCGTAGCTACTGGACATATCAGTGTATTATAAGTAAGCCAGACTCGAACAGTTTCGCAGAGTGATAACAGTTAAACAATATAAAACACCTAATAGCATTGAATTAATACGCCATTGTTGTGAAGGCCTACGTTAACAAAAATATAGTATTTCAAAAGAACTTAATAGAAAAATATTATACTGTAATTTTTATTTTCTTCAATGATCAGAAGCCATTAGTAGGAATAATGTATTCGGTCACAATGAAAGCTCTTAAATGCGAAATAAAAATTAAACTCAAACGTTTAATTGTATCGGCGATCATTTGCCTGTCTGGTATAAATATCCTTACGGCACAAGGGAAAGGGTCTCAAGAAATAATCAAAGAGAACCTAAAGTAGTAGATTATTATTTGAAATTGCTTTTTAGATTGTTCATCATTATTTATTTAATGATATTTTCTAATGATTAGGTATTAATAATGACATGCATTTTGTTATTGTTTTCAATTAATTATTTTCCTAGGAGTACGGATGATTATTGTCAGGTTTGCAATTACACGAATCGGATTGCAGCCCGTAGACTTCAATACGAATTACGCAAACCAGCAAAGTGCGGAATACATAGCAGCAGCTTCTGCAATCCAAAATCTCGTAAGTAAATACACCAATAACATTAAATTGATTCTTTCTAGTTCCTTTCAATTTCTATTCAAGACTTCGAGAATGTGTTTTTCGATTTACGGTAATGATGTAATTATTAGGGACACAATGAGACAGATTTTAAATGCGTCGATTCAAAATGAAGGCACATAAGTCAAAGAAAGGATGAAGGTTTTCTAACGCTAAATTGACATTTCAGCATGCAAAGAAATTATTCAAGGTACATATATATTTCTCTGATATTTACTCACAACTTATTTTGAATATCCCTTAAATTCTTTCCAACACGTTAAATTGAGTATCACGAGCGTATTTCCTTGCCCCCTTTTCAGTTGCCACAAATTTTGCAAGCCCAAGGAGTTCGGGGTATCATCAATGTTGGAGTAGGACGTTTTTTCCTCGGAAGTTTGATGGCAGAGGTTAATATTCCTGTTAGCGATGAATTCACGGGTGATGCTAATACCATCAGAGATGCCATCGCTTCCTACCTGAGCAGCAATTTTAATACTATTGGCGATGGAACTCATCAACTTGAAATACAACCACAAATACAGGCTGAAGGTAAACAAGACCTTTTCTCGCCACATTCAGTTGCATTTGTAGCATGGAGTGTGTCCAGCTGTCCAGAGCGAACTGGAGATGACCAGGTGAGGGAGGGAGGGGGGCACTAGTCTTACGTGATGGATGGAATACAAATTATCAAGGCAGTCGGTGTTGAAGGGGCTCTATTATTGTCCCCTTCTTTCACTGTCTCTCTCTCTCTCTCTCTCTCCCGCTCTCTCTCCCATTCTCTCTCGCTCTCTCCCTCCCTTTCTTTCTACCCCCTCTCTCTCTCTCTCACTTTCCCTTTTCCTCTTTCTTTCTCTTTCACCCTCTCTTCCTCTCTCTCTTCCTCTCTCTCTCTTTCTCTCTCTTTGTACCCATTATCGCCATTTAGTGGGGGCATGCCCTTAAAATTGTATACAACTCACTCCAATTGAAATATACAAAAGAATGACCATCAAATACATCTTTTGACAACGAATTCCACCTCACAGAGGAGCGTAAATATTATTCTGTAACTATTTTCTTTATATCAAAATCTTGTCTCCAGAAACAACAGTAGTCAATGAATGTGCCGACAGCGCCTCCAACGACTGTTCAATGAATAGCATCTGCATAAATGATGAACCTGGAGTAGGGTATACCTGTGAGTGCCGACAGGGGTTCCTTGATCTCTACCCAAACACACTACCGGGACGAAACTGCGTGACTGTGGTCACAGGTAAGTTGTATTTCGAAGGGGAAGGGACAAGAGAGGATCAGTACGGAACCTCGGGTTCTTCAAGTTTTATATTAACATTTTATTTGTATGGAATGTTAATCTTATTATTGTCATTTTGATAATTCCTCCTATCATTTTATCGGTGTCGACATTTTTTAATGAACAAATGTGGTTATGTAAAGTAATTGATTGGCGTGGAATCCATGTAAATGCATTAGTAAGTTCAGTACAAACAAAAGGCGTGAGCTCGAACTCCCCAAGCCCTCTTTCCAAAAGCATGTGTTACTCATGTACAACGTATACAACTTTGTTGTCTCTTTACTGCCTTCTCTTTGCACATATACATTGAAACCTGTAAAATAAATGAGTAAATTCAAATCAAAATGGAAATCAAATGTGTTTGTTCAGTCCACCTTAAAAAAGGCAAACAGGCCATGTATCCATTTTGTTACAGCCAGTTACTGCTCAGTGCAAAATGTTATCGGGAACTAATTATTGCTACATTCATTTTCTTATAGATATCAATGAGTGCAGTAGTAGCACAGGTTGTAGTGATATCAATAGCTTCTGCCTGAACACCATTGGCTCATTTATGTGTGTCTGCAACGAAGGATATGAATTGGCCACCGATGGGGGCTGCCAAGGTAAGGCGATATATTAAGTATATGTAGTAATTTTATACAGTACACGAAATTATGAATTCTTTTGTGACCTCACTTTTCAAATCATCTCGCGCCATAACTTGCCGGTGCTAAACACTAAAATTGGTGAACTAGAACGTTTATTTCGAAGGAAGATGAAATGATTTAGCATGTTTTAGGCTGCACACATTTTAATCCACGATTGGCAGCTGAGAAAAGCACAGCACATTGTATGATACAACGTCTATTTTAAGTTGCCTATGCACCATGCAGAGCATAGATATCGCTAAATAAAACAGTTTAGAAAGTTAACACATGTTATTTATACGTATATGGTTCATGGGCTATACTGTTCTTCATAAACATATGAATCCCCATGTGTTTGTACGATTACATTTTGTTTTTCCGAAGGTTCTTAGTTCCGGAGGTTCGGAATTACAAACCTTTTGAAAAACGAACCTTCGGAGTAATGCATCAGCCGTTCGGAATTATGAACCTTATTTCTTTTTCGGAATTATGTACCCGCTGGTATGGGAGCATTGTGTTTTGGAATTATGAACCTTTAGAGAAAACGAGTAATCCCCGTTCTTACTCTCACCTTGCTTTTGTTTTGTTTCCATGCAAACCAGCACGAGTTAGGCAGTGTTCAATCATTTCATGTCGCAATTCGGGCACCTGTTCAGTCGAGACGACAGAGCCTGTCTGTAACTGTTCAACTTCATTTGCTGGACCAGCTTGTGAAATAGGTAAGCCGCTGTGATATTTTACTAAGACAAATTACCAAATTTATTCAGGAAGTTATTAGAGGAAATGCAATCTTACAAACGTTCTTCAGAATAGTTTGAGTATACGACCAGTATTTCATCAACTGACGGGGCTTCCCTGTTGAAATATATTAAATAAATAAATAAAATAATATTGACTTGTTTAATACTCCATCTACACAGGAGTGTTCGTCATCTTCAACGGACATTTTGTGCTATATTAAGATTTAGCTATAGACCATGATAATGTTTTTTTTTAATCATTATTTGTAAACTGTTATTACCTTTCTAAAACTTTGAAGCAACTTTCAACCCAGGTCCGTGCATGGCTCCTTAAATATGACACACAATTGTTTCTTTGGCAGGGTCTCAAACATGACACATGTAACATATTAATCATATATAACAAGAGAGAGGGAAAGGGGAATAGGAAGTGAATTTCTTGAATTGCTTACATCATTACCATAAATAAAACCAAGCTCTTTATCACATTACAACTTAAGCAAACTCCTTTATCCCCTAGGTGGTGTTACTAATTTTTCTCTTTTCACTCTCTCTCTTCGAATACTCTGTTCAGAGTAACGATAACCAGTGTGTAAATTGAAGTAAAGTTATATTATAGTATAATTGTATAACCAGTAATGTGTTCACTATCTGTTTTGACCTTTTTAATGATGTAAATTATAATACCCTTCCACTACAGATCTTCGTTGTGGGACCAGCACCTGCCATATCTCTCAAGTATGTTCCAATGGCCAATGTACATGCTCAGAGGGAACTGAACTATTCCTCGGTTCATGCAGAGGTACACATTTCAAGTTTTTAAAAATTGCATTAACACAAAATCATGCCCATTTCAAGAATCTCTAAATTTATTTCTAGGTGTACTTCTCCTTGTCATTATTATTGGTATTAATTATGTGTATTTAGCAGTACGGAATATTTGTGCTCAATATCGAATTCATTGACATTATAATATTTAATGTCATTATCATATATTCGTAAATAAGCCATTTTTGTTCTGCATTGATCCATGGTTGAAGATATAGTGTTAATTTTGACTAATATTTGTTCCTTTTCTCAGACCAATGTTCCCCATCATGTGAAGTATCGAGGGAGACATGCATACAGACAACCACCGTTGACTATACGTGTGAATGCAGAGCAAGCAGAGACCGTAGTTATTTGACAAATCAGTGTTTGACAAGTAAGAAATTTCGTCCAGAAACAGGATTCGTAGTATAAAACCGATATGCCATAAACTGTAATGAGTAGAAAGAGAACACAGATCTTTAAAAAGACGTTCCTGAAAAACAAGCATTACCTGGCTACGACAATATCTTATATGTCTTTCTCTTTAATATAACTGAATGATATTAACACGCTATGTGTATACATATTAAGCGCTTTGTATCTACTTGTAGAAAAGGCGCTATACAAATGTTCATTATTATTATTATACCTATTCAATGAACTATATTTGGTCAATGATCTCTGCTAGTGCAGTAGATCTAAAATCCGGTTCCCTTGCGAAAAAGAGAAGTCACATTATTACAATTTGTATTGGGATTAATCAAACAAATATACATGCATATTTTGTGTTGTATCTGAATTCCCCAAAATGTCTTCATTATATTTCACCTAAATCATGCGTCAAAAACAACTTATTCCAAATAATATAAATTCAGAGCAACTCATTGATTACCAATTGTTTCTTTTTGTTTCTTTAGGAGCTCAAGAGTTTTTCATCAGATTCGTAATTTCAGAAATCGGAATCTCAGCCGTAGACTTTAACGTGCAGTTTTCAAACGAGCAAAGCCAAGAATATCAAGCGGCATCAGCTGCAGTTGGGAACCTGGTAAGTTATGTTTTGTCTATTGGTCCACTTGCTTAGTCATTTTATGGGTGTGTGAGTGGTATATGTGCGTGCGCATGTGCGTGTAATTGAACGGATTTTTAAATATTTTTTAACCGACATGCATAAATTAAACCGTTGGTCGTTGTACAGGTAAAATAAAAAGCCGACCGCTAGATTAACTCAATAATGTTTATCAGAGTATGTGTTCGATCTTGAAAAAATAACTGACTAGAGAACTATTTTCGAATCCATGACACTGAATAGGAGTTTCATCTGATATCACAAATGTTCACGAGTTAACACCATCACTTTTCACGACATTATGAAAACAAAGCCGGGTTGTAATTATGGGGCAAGAGGATTGTGTTCTGGTTCCTAATGCTATGAACCAGGGCACTATGACACTGAGTTCCCATTGGACATTTATTTATTCAGATGGTCATATCTCAGCCAATACTTAATATATTCAATTGGTTTTCATTATTCAGACATTATTTTTGATGCTCTTTCGGAAAATGAAGAAAAACATTGAGAAATTCTAAAAATAGATTTATGATGACGTCACACTTCACCACAAAATTCTCTATTTTCAATATAATTATTCTCATTATTACTGTCATTATCCTTATTATCATTATTATTATTATTATTATTATTATTATCACTATTATCGTCATTATAAGAACTGTTAAAAACCTATATCATACTTCCATCTTACAGCTTCCTCGGGTTTTACTTGCCCAAGGAATTCGAGGAATCATCAACGTCGGGGTACTGCGTTTCTTCTCCGGTAGTTTGGGCGCGGAATGTAGGGTACCTGTAAGTGCGGACTTTGTTGGTGACGAGAATACTATCCTAGCAGCACTCCGATCTTACCTCGGTGACAATGATAACACGGTCGATGACGGCTCCTTTCGGCTCGAGATACCAGGGGATTCAGTTTCAAGCACGGGTATGTATTCTTTTCAGACACGCGAGAAATTTACGATATCCGTGGGGATGGGGAGCTGGCATTCGTTTTTTCTTCAAAATCGTTATTCTTCATAATTCCGCAACTCACTGGTGTTTCCGAAACGCAATTTTCCCATACCACGGGGTTGTCAAGGTACCACGTAATGCCGCACATTTGCTTTATTCCAAATGATCAGTGTTCCAAAGTGTCGTTAATTAATCTGAATGCCGTAATATCTATTTAAAACAAAGGATATAGGTTATTTTTGTATTTTCGGAATTACTTACATTGGATCAATGAACATTTGGATCAATGCATGAACCTTCACAATTATTAAGCTTTGGAAATGCGACATGTAACCGACACTTGGCACTTATGGGCTTGGTTATTTTGATGATTTCACGGGAAATATCAGTGCATAAATCTTGTATACCGTTTAAAATATCCCCTCTTTGATAAATGCATGTTAATTGATCGATGCTGATATACATTTTTACAATTTAAAGAGGTGCCATCTGTATTTTAAAAGGGAGATAATTCATTAAAAAGAAGAATTCGGGGAGACTTAACACTCTGTAATATCATCTTTCTTTTATCTTTCATAAACATTTCCCGAATCCTTACAGATGCGGATGCAACGACACGTATGCCAGTTCAAACTGGTGGAGAAGGTAAGTTGTATAATAATTACTTTCTCATATTCGTGTACGGGGAAATACTTGAAATTTGGGGTATAACCTATGTACAGAATTTTTCTTTCTCATAATTTTTTCAATGTGCGGGGTAAGACGTAAAACAGTGGTTAAGTTATCTACTAAATGATTTTTTTCTCATTATCTTTTGTCCAAGTTAGTGGGAAGTACTTTGAAATAAAGTAATCATGAATTTATTTACACCTAAAGTATAGTAGTTACATGTATAATTCTCTATGTTCGTTTTATTTCTTTTTGTCAACTGTTTTTTTCTTCATATCACAGAGTACCTCTCTTCCTCATAATCGCAGTATCTTACAACTTTTTACACGTCACTGACACAATGTTAACTGTCATTTTACTTCATATCAGCTAGATGAAACTGACTTGAATCCATTTCTTCCAATTTTTTTAAACAAAAAAACTAACGTATTTTACGAACTTTCTTATTTCTTTCCTCAGTATCTGAAGAGGTCAACATTGGTCTGATCGCCGGGATTGTTGCAGCCGTTTTGTTACTCATAATCATCGTCGTGATCGGTATTTGTATTGTCTTCGCACGTTTCCATAATCAGGGACACATGAGACGTAAAATCACGGCTAGGCCTGAAGACTACGGGACAGATGATGTAAGAAATGATGGATGATATATAATATAGACAATCTTTGAATTGCATTTACATTAACACATGAGTGTCAGGTGACACGTATTACCTTCACTTGTTTAATATGTTGTATTGACTTTAAATAGCCAGATGCACATTACAAACGTAAACGGTTGCTAACGGCGTTGTTTCTTTATAGGCCGGACAAGCTGGAGTATTTATCCAAACTTGTAACGCTTCTTGTAGGCTTAAGCAACGTGTACTCTGACTATAGAAATGCAATTACTAAGTACTGGTGAATATAATGTTTTGTCCCTCGGTACATGACAAAGAAATATAAATTTGATTTGAACACAATACAAAAAAACCTATTCTGATGAGACCCCCGATTATCATTTTATTAAGATCATATTCAATATGATCTAGATGGATAGAATCCATTTGGCCTCAATTCGTTGTTGCATTGTAGAGCAAACCTCTGGTAAGCTTTCATGGTGTCAGGTGCAACCTTTGTGGACGAAGTATTGGTATTAATTTTGGGTACTACATAATTAATTCAAAATTGTTGTATATAGTTTGCTAGTATTAGAAAATAAGGAATACAAAAACCTCCAACTTTTGATTTCTTATGCACTATTTAACAGAAGAAGCTAGTTCGCTTGTGTGTTAATTAATGGCTGCCTAAAGCAAATTTATCTTTCCTATAACAAAATTGTATTTTATATGTGTAGGCCAACCAGAAGCTAATCTTCTAATGTTGTCTCTACTTTTACAATCATTATGTTTACAGTTGATATACCGCCTTGCTGCTTCAGTTCCTAACGTGTACTTTCAAAGGCCTGGATCGATCGAAAACACGCATCTTCCTCCCCCTTCTCCTCCTCAAGGGAACAACCCTTCACCTCAACAAAAGGCAGAACGCAAGTAAGTCATCTATCCAACTTTCAGGATTGTTTTTAAATGAAATTAAGTTATACTGGGTCTGGAGTTGAACAAGTATCCGTTGAAAACATAGGGACATCTGTTGGTACTTTAATACTCCAGGCGCGGTCGGGGGGGGGGGGGGGGTGCTCAGATTTGGTTTGAAAGCGTGTGTGGTAAAGCCTCTAAACACATAACCATTTTAAGGGTCATTTTTAGAAGAAATGGGTACCCATGATCAGGAATTTGGATGGAAAAAGTGAAATGATTTCAATCGATATGTGAAATTAACACTTTAGAGAGAATATGGGTGAGGTACAATTATGATGAAAATTATCAACCCATGTATAAGGGTAAGATATAAAAAGTGGGGGTTATTTATAGGGATTCTCCAACACAAATCATAACCATTTTTTCATTTATCTCCTCCTCCCCGGGACACAGTAGCTATTAGAGCATAGTTTCATTAAAGTCATTAGGGGAGTAAAAATTTTCATTTTCAGATTCATTCCTCGTGGAAGAAGATTGAGTAAATCATGAAAATAGGTGAATGTCATGAGAAAAAACTTGAATCATCGAAGCTCCTATAATAGTACATATACAAACTTATATAGCAAGTTTGTTTGGTTGATACAAATTAGTTATATCATTCTCGAAAAGTGCTATCAATAATGGCAATAACATTCGTTTAGCTAGGCTCAAGCATTTTATAACACTTTCCTATATGATTCTATCATTCAGACGTCGTAAAAGGAAGGGGCCGTTCTTTCACCATCCTGCCTGAGTGGTTAACACCCGAAACCGTTATTATGAATGAAATTGATTTTCGTAGAACACATCCTGGAGGAGACTCACACCATTCATGTGGACATTGAACGAAATTTTGTTTTTTATTCATGTACATAAGAATTATATACTCAGAAGTACTTTTTAAATATGGGTGCTGTATTAAGAGCATGCTTGAAAAAAATGTAGTAAAATAATAAACAAAATAAAGGTTTTGAGTTAACGTAATTGTTATGGACTTTATATAATCTGCAAAATGATTTAGAATGTTAGAGAGAGTTTATGTGAATGCATGCATAGAGATTACAAATGGGTTCTTACAACATCAGAGCCTGAATGTTCTCTTTTGGATTCTATACTAAATAAAAGGATCTATTCATGAATTGAATTTCGAGGCTCTTTTCACGTTGACAGTTATTCAGAGTGCTATGATAATCTATAAATAAAAGTTTTTTTGTTGGTTTAAGTGTTCAAAGAATCTGATATTCAACGTTGGTAATGTTTTGGTGTCATAGATCCAAACCCAGTTTCATCAAACTTGTTATCCATATCAAGATACAATACTTGGTATTATCTATTGACATCTGTACACGTGATTGGCTATGAGCGGATTTGTCATTGATCTGTAGCGGTCGTTATTGATAATCTAAACCAACAAAATACAGGCCTAGATAATACATTAATTAAACACTATCCTCGATCTAAAAAACTTTTAAAATGGGATATTTCTACACGTCGAACTTCCTTCAGATGCTTATAAGGGGGGGGGGGGGTAGTAATCAATATTTCACTTGTTTTACTGGAGCAGGGCATTGCAATAATTTTCCAGCAAATAGCGGCGTATTTCAAAATCATAATTATTATAATTTAAGTATTTGTGTACGGGGAATCATCTAAAAGATCACACACAGGAAAAGAAAATCTGATCTTTTAAAATATGCCTGTAATAATCGTTCTCTAGCCCTCGAAATGAGGATTTTTTTAAATAGAAAACTGATCAGCAATCTTAAGGACTTTAATGATCTAAGTTATTATTCAAAAATATAATAAATGATGAAAAAAAAAAATTAATCATATCAATTGAATACCTTCATGTCATAATGTGAGTAATATTGTCCTGTGCAATTCAACATTTTTCTTTCTTCACTAGTTATGTTGTGAGCAAATTTGAAATAAATCGCATATGTACACTGCATTTCTCAAAATGAAAAATAAATATGTTGATATAGAATTTTCATTTTGTTTGTATTTGTGTTTTACCTAATACATGACATTACGTCGAAATATGAATTAATAATCTCGCGTGATATCATTTTTCTTTTTACATGACGTCCATCAAGTTCAAACACAGTCTTTATGTGAACATGGAAGGTACATCCAGTGGCGGATCGATAGGGGGGGCTGCCCCCCCCCCCTGGAGTAAAAAAAAAGAAAGAAAAAAAAAGGACAAAAAAAGGGGGAAAAAAGGGGGGAAAAAGAAGGGAAAAAAAAGAAGGGAAAAAAAAAAGGGGAAAAAAGAGAGAGAGAGAGAGAGAGAGAGAAGGAAAAGAAGGGAAAGAGGAGAGAAAGGGAAAGAAAGAAGAGGAAGAAGAAAAGAAAAGGAGGAAGAAGGAGATCGGGGGGGGGGGGGGGGCTCGCCTCCTAGGCTGTTGCCTCCCCCCCCCCCAATCAAAAAAATAAGAGAGAAGGAAGGAAATGGAAAGAAAAAAGGAAAAGAGGAGATAAAGGGAAGGAAATTGCGGAAGACGAAAAGAAAAGAAGGGGGTATTAGTTGCAATTTTCCCGCCAACAAGTTGTGGATCGCGGTGGGGTGGGCAAAAGGCCCTTGCCTCCCCCCGCCCCCGCTAAAAAAAAGAGAGAAGGAAGGAAAAGGAGAGCTAAAAGGGACCGAAAAAGAGGAAGAGAAAAAAAAGGATGAAAAGAAGGGGAAATAGATCATTTGCGGTTAATCCCGCCAACAACGTGTGTAAAAGGGTAGGGGGCCGAAAGGACCTTGCCTCCCCCCCCCCCATCAAACCTAAAAGAGAGAGAAGAAAGGGAAGGGAAGGGAAAGGGAAAGAGGAGAGAAAGGGAAAGAAAAAAAAGAGAAAGAAGAAAGGTAGGGGAGATCAGTTGCAATTTTCCGCCAACAAAGTGTAGATCGGGGGAGGGGGGGGGGGGGGGTGGAGCTCGGGGGAAATACAATTTAATCGTGGTTTATTTCTAATTCCATAACGGTGGTTTACACATAATGCTGAAATGACATAATTTTCCGAGATTTTTTCTCATTTTTTAGTAAATTATACTTTTTTATGCGTTTGTTGTAAAATGACAAATTCCTAAATGTATAGCCAGGCAAGAAGTAGGCCTCTTGATATGCCTACATGTCAGGGCCCGCGGAACGGCGGGGATTGGGAGCTTCTAGCTCCCTCCCCCCCCCCCGAATTTTTTGAAAAAGAATATCAAAGAGAAATAGAAAGAAAGAGAGCAAGAAAGAAAGAATAGTTAACTGCCCGTGTCACAACAAAATAAGGTATCACAAATGCTCATCTGACCGTAATTAAACGCCTAAAACCCCTGAGCTTACGGGGGCTCTGCCCCCGGGACCCAAGTAAGGGCCCTAAGGCGGGCCCCTTGATACTCATCTGACCGTAATTTAGTACCTAAAACCCTTGAGCTTTTTGGGGCTCCGCCCGCTGGACCTCACGCCAATCAGTGTCGTGCCAGTGTCACAAATAAGGTATAAAAATACGTTCATCTGACCGTGATCAAATGCCTAAAACCCCTGAGATTCCGGGGTTTCCGCACCCTCGACCCCACCAGGGGCCCTACGGCGGGACCCTGAATGCTTATCTGACCGTAATTTATTGCCTTAAACCCCTGAGTTTCCGGGGGCGGACAAGGTATCAAAATATGTTCATCTGACCGCAGGCGCGTAGCCAGGGGGCGATGGGGGTGGCCCCCCAAAAAAAAGCCGGCCAAAAAAGGAGAGGATAGAAAAGGAAGAGGACGTAGGAAGAAAAAGGAGTAGACAATTTTTGTTGTTGAAATTCAGACAAGGATTAAGAGTCGAAAACGGAACAACGATGAAATGTCAAAGCCTTCGCGCAGGAGGGGGGGGGAACTGAATTCATACGAGGAATAAGAGTCGAGAACGGTACAACGAATCGTCTTCTTTCTCTAATGGTTTAATGCAACGTAAAAGCTTCCGCGCTTCGCGCGAGAGGGGGAAACTAAATTGAGACAAGGGTTAAGAGTCGAGAATGGTAATACGAATCGTCTTCTTTCTCTAATAATTTAATGAAACGTAAAAGCTTCCGCGCTTCGCGCGAGAGGGGGAAACTGAATTCAGACGAGGAATAAGAGTCGAGAACGGTACAACGAATCGACTTCTTTCTCTAATGATTTAATGAAACGTAAAAGCTTCTGCACTTCGCGCGGGAGGGAGGAGGGGAAAACTGAATTCAGACGAGGAATAACGGTCGAGAACGGTACAACGAATCGACTTTTTTCTCTAATAATTTAATTAAACGTAAAAGCTTCTGCGCTTCGCGCGCGCGGAAGGGGGGGGGGAATGAATTCAGACGAGGATTAAGAATCGAGAACGGTACAACGAATCGTCTTCTTTCTCTAATGATTTTAATGAAACGTAAAAGCTTCCGCGCTTCGCGCGGTAGGGAGGAGGGGAAAAACTGTATTCAGACGAGGATTAAGAGTCGAGAACGGTACACCGAATCGTCTTCTTTCTCTAATGATTTAATGAAACGTAAAAGCTTCAGGGGGAACTTAATTCAGACGAGGAATAAGAGTCGAGAACGGTACAACGAATCGTCTTCTTTCTCTAATGATTTAATGAAACTTAAAAGCTTCGGGGGGGGGGGGCGGAACTAAATTCAGACGAGGAATAAGAGTCGAGAACGGTACAACGAATCGTCTTCTTTCTCTAATGATTTAATGAAACGTAAAAGCTTCCGCGCTTCGCGCGGGAAGACGGGGGGGGGGGGAGGGGAAAATGAATTCAGACGAGGATTAGGAGTCGAGAACGGTTCAACGAATCGTCTTCTTTCTCTAATGATTTAACGAAACGTAAAAGCTTCCGCGCTTTGCGCGGGAAGGGGGGGGGGGGGAAACTGTATTCAGACGAGGATTATTTTCGAGAACGGTACAACTAATCGTCTTCTTTCTCTAATAATTTAATGAAACGTGAAAGCTTCGGCGCTTTGCGGAGGAAGGAGGGGGGAAATCGCCCCTTACTGCACCCCCCCATTACGTCAATGCTGGTCACCATTACGTACCAATATTTGACTCGCACAGGCGCGTACGCAGGGGGGGGGGGGGGGGGGGGGGGTTGGGGTTAAACCCCCTTGTGTATGTGTATGTTTTGTGTATGTTTTTTGGGACCCCCCCTTTTGATTTTGATTTTGATTTTGATTTTGATTTTTTTTTAAAGAAAAAAAAAGAAAAAAAGAAAGAAAAGAAATTCCTTATAGATGACCTAAAAAATAGGACCTCTTACCCCCCCCCCCCCCCCCCCGTGGCTGGCTGAGTCTCAATTCAAATGATTTCAAATTTGGGCCAGTGATTATTATTATTATTATTCAATCGGCAAAACAAAGTGTATACAAAAGAATTACATATATAAGAACAATCATACAAAAAAAGGATGAAAATCGTTAACACAAACATTTTGTGATTCCCATGAGCATTTACAAGTTGCCAGGAATGGGGCAGGCAAACTAAATCACCGAAACCGTGAAGGTCCCCCATTCCGACTTGCAGTACTCATGGGAGATCACTACATAAATAAGAATTAAGAACTCACAAGAGTATAGCAACACTCATTATGGCAATGATAACAGAACAAACTCAATTATCAAATTAATCAATAAAGCACAAATTATTTCCTACGTTTTTAAAAAGAAAATTATAAAGAGCCAAGTTATCATATTGGATAAGGCAAAGAAATTACAGAAGCTGTTCAATTGATGATAGTAACATTAGTGATATTTATGTTTGTTACTTAAATGAAAAAATACAGTCATCACTTTGTTTTGTACAACAAATTCATGAACCTGTTTGGGGGGGGGGCTGATAGCAGGTCATACATAATGTATATCTGACTCTGTATTGCTCTGCCTGATTTTCATAAACTTGGTGGCAAAAGAGATGTATTACTTGAAAGATCTAAGTTGTTTAAATTTGTAAAGTGATCTTGTTTTCATTTGAAACTTTTGATGAATGTGGTACTATACACTGCTCTTCTTTTATCCAATGTTGTTGTAATGTTAGACCATCACTTAGTTTGCTTGCCATTGGAGTTCCAAACGTGGTGGCTACCAATGCCTTGAGACTGAGTGTTGGACGTCACACTTCTCTTGAAGATATTGATACAGTTGTCAAGGACATCCAAGACTCTCTGGAAACATTGAAGTCAAAGGTTGACTGTTAGACATGTAGTAAAATATTCCACCTGCCTTTCAAGTTTAAACAATAACAAAAGCTGCCACCATGCCATCTTCAAATACATTATTTATCATATTTTGTAAATTTTATACAATTTGTCTTAACATGTTAATCTTCAGAAATTAAAATTCAGTAGAATAGTTAAACAGTTTAGCCGGGTTTGTGTCCACCGCATGAAAAGAGTTGCCTCTTCAATATTTATTGTTGTCGTTTTACTCATATATTTTCTCAATGAATACAGTTATGTGCCCCTCTGAAGTCGATGAAGTCGCTGTATTATCTGTCGATTTAATGATTTCAATAACACTTATTTCAATAGGTTGAAGAAATCTATTATGATCAAAGTATTTGCCATTGTTTTCCTTTCTAATGGCAATAATGTCATTAATCTGCTAATATCATTCGTTCAATATTCCCACCCCTTTCTTTCATTGGTTCCCTCTCTCTCTTGAACTGTATTATGGTTATGTTTTACATTAACCCTCTGTTTCGTAAGGTCGCATGCTGTCTCTATAACAATAGCATTTATTATTCATTCAAAACAAAAATAATAATAAATAACCTCACGTCACCCACGACTGCAAATTTGATTATAAGGGGATAAATGGGAATTATTCCCGTATATAGTATTCAGATCTAGATTTTAGGGACAGGCTCGGGGAACTGTTAAAATATAAGAAGCCATTTGGTGTACCAAACCGAACATAATTAGCCTTTGCACTTAAAAAAAAGCGCCATAATTGACATTCATTGCCTTTCCACGTAACCTAGTTTAGACCGACGTCAAGAAAAGTAAAAAGTGCTGACATTTTCATAATGTTTATCAATTCAAGTGATCT